>JAIWVJ010000019.1:235000-277124 GCA_024322285.1 Musa beccarii
CGTTGAGAGTTTAGCTTACTTTCTTGATTTCCTCTTGCCCTTGCCCTGGCTTTAAGATCTTTGTCCTGTGTGCGCCCCCGAGGCTAATTCTTCTGCTTTAGTGTCATTGGTGCCGGTATTGAATATGGGATAGATCTAGCGCATCTGGTATCAAACAACGAATAAAACGATGAGGTATCGAGCAGGCCCTAATACAACATTGCTAGTGCATTAGGTACATAGATATTATTATTATATTCTAAAGAGAAAGAAAGAAAGTAGAGCAAGATCAGAGGATAGGGAAGTTCACCAAAACAACAAGAGGTATTCTTGCCAGCAGGGTTCTCAGTCAACTCTATTCCAGATTAATGGAAGAAATGAATTTCATGCCCCTCTAGTGCTTTTTAGTCTAGAAAGAGAGTCAGTTTCAAGAGCAAGAGAAAGATTAGATGAGAGTCCAGCTAAGTGTTCTTGTTCTTGTGGAATCAGTTATCAATTCCCCTGTCTTTTTATACGCAAAGGGCAGCGAAGAATGAGATGGCAGCTAAGGGACCAGATTTACATGATCATCGATGAGGCTTCTATCCGAGATTACAGCAGAGCACCCCGCTAGCTTATTGGAGTAAGCTGTAAGGAGGTTGTTTACTGTTTGATATATGTTTGTGTAGCTATATTCGGAGTCAGCAGTCAGGACAGGAGAGTCAGGACAGTAAGGAGGTTGTTTACTGTTTGATATATGTCAGGAAATTGTTAACTTCTTTCTATATGGTTTGTTAGCTATATTCTTTTCTATATGATTTGTTAGCTATATTCTTTTCTTTCTTTCCAACCCTGTCCCCTGCCCTTTAGCACTTGAGCAATTGGGTACTAGATCGTACCTGCTTCTTCTAATTGAATGCTTGCTTGGACTAGACCACTCCACATCTGAGGAGATATTCTCGTAGTTAACCGGGAAGGAAATCAAGAAAGAGAGAAATAACCACCAAGTCACTTATAATGTTATGCTAAAGGAGCGGCGTTGGCGACTAGAGATAAGCTTTCCGGGCAGTAAGTGATAGGCCAGTTCCGGTTCCAATGATAGAGAGCATAAAACTCACCTTGTTGAATCTTATAAAGAAGCAAAGCTGGGTTAGTTAGGTCGTAGAGAAGAGATCATCACAAGTCAAGTTATCGGTGAAGAAATAGATGTTATAGCTTGCCCACCTCTCCTAATAGTGCTAGTTAAGTAGTTGAGAGAATCATAAGTTGAAAGAGCAGATACGTGATAAGAACTAACAGTGGAGATACCTTTTTTTTAAGCCAAGCCTAGGGGCAAAAACAGGACTTGGTAACAACAGGTTATAACATATTAACTGAGTTCCCGCTCATTGCTTTTTGACTGTGAAACTGACTCTCTTACGAAACTGAATCATTAGCTATTTATGATAGATCTTGGTAACCCACCATAGCATAAGCTTCGTTTGATGAAACTGGGCTACTCTACGACTTGTTTGGTGGGGCTGGAAACCCGGCCTGGACTACTCTACTACACCTCAGGCTCCTATATCTTTCCATCGAATCTAACTTAATTGATTTTCTACCTTCTCTGATTTCTTGCTCTAGTACTATAAGGGGCTTTATCCAGTACTCTAAGGGGCAAAAACAGGACAGGACTCTAAGGGGCTTCCTCTAAGTAAGGTAAGGGAGATATCCTTTCCGCCTCTACTTTATTTGAAACAGAGCCCAAAGGCAAAGAAAGGAGACTATGAACCACGTTTCATGCTTGGGGAGAAAGTGAAGTTCGGGTGCTAAGTCGACTCAAGAATCCGCAGTTCAATGAAAGTAAAGGTGAGCAAGATCATCAGCAGCGACAGCAGTTAGCGCTTGCTTATTGACAACCCTGTCTTTATTTGTTTTGACAGAGGAGTTAAGGGCTTACAAGCGCATTCCATTCTTTTATAGAAGTAGAGAGGTCGGGAAGGAAAGAAAGAAAGGTGCTGAAAGCCTGGGAAATCAAGGAGAAAAGGCAGGAAAGGAAGAACCAAACCCGGAACTTAGGCTTAAAGTTCACTCATGGACACAGGCTTGACACTTATTTCGATAGCGTATTTCATTCTAAATAGGGAATCGAACTACGGCTTCTTAGACTTTCACTACCGCTTTCAAGGCTTTAACTACTACTTTCCAGACCTTAACTACTAGCTATTAGAATAAACTACTACCCATCTAAGCGGGAACCTCATTATTCACTTCTCCCATAAAGAAATAGACTTATAAACTAATGCCAGTTAGCCTTCAACTACTTACTTCAAAACTGACCTTCCAAGTGAAATGCCTATGCTCCCCCTTCACTTTGCTACTCCTTATACTTATTCTTTTAAGCTCCTTTCCTTAGGTCTTACTTAAACTCCTAAGCTCCTTTATCTTATTCTTAGACCACTCTGCCTGACATTCTGTAGTTGTAGGCTGACTTTCCTTTCTTTCATTCGTAGATGATGGATGAGCTCTAAGACTAATAGTTGTATAGTTGTTGTAAGAATACAAGACCGCTGCTAGAAGACCTAAGCGCATGCATAAACCTAAGGAATTAGACTTGTTGTAAGTAAAAGAATGCCACCATGCCCCTATAGATCGGAATTTCACTCATTAGGAACCATATTCAACTTCACCACTTCTACTCTTATTCTTTATGATTTAGTCTTACTTTACTGTCTCCTGGCCTGGCACTCTGGATATCAATGCCAGTTTCAACTCTTTTATCTAAGCCCTACGCCCTGGGCACACCTAATCAGTATTTGACCTTTCTCTATATCAGTCAGCCTTCCCCAGCTATCATTCTAACTATCCCGCCTTCTACAGAACAAGCAACGGACGGAGAAAGAACTAGAAACTCTATTCCACGCAAGGAGAAAGCAAGACAAGTAGACAGATACTAATACAAGTTGAACTCTTTTTATACTAATACACTAACTACTCCATCAGACACGAGGTCAGAATCAGTGTCAAGTGAGTCAGCAGTTCCAAAGTCAGCATCTTCCGTTTCTTCAAGTGTAGTTCAAAAGCATAGACAATCCGTTTAGTTAGTTTCTAGTGTTTCGCAGTAAGCAGCTATAGGTATGGTGCAAGCCATCTCATTCTTCGCTGCCCTTACTTCCTTACATAGTATAAAGTAAACAAACATCCCTTACTTCACTTTACAAAAGAATGGAATATGTGTGCACCCACACTACTAAAGTCAAAACACTTAAACAAACATATTACTCTCGGGGCCTTACTTACCCTAATGCTTACCCCGGGCAACCAGACAGACTTTCTACTTTACTTTCTACTTGACTTCCCGCTTTCGATCCTGTTCTTTCAACAACAAACAGTAAGTCAGGCCTGGCATTACTTATAGCTTAAGAATGAATTGAACCCTGCTTGCTATGAGAAAGAAATGGAAATGTAACTTCAGAAGAGCGGCCCTGCCTAGACACGAGGAACTACTGACGCGTCACACCCTACGCGTAACATTATACGTTACTTGTCGACTTGTCTAGTAGTGTCTTGGCCACCCGGGATACCTGCTTGCTTCCTTCAACATTAACTGCTTCGATCGATTCGGCTTCGGCTGATGATCTTGATCCACTTTCATTCTATCGGCACCCTACATCCACTAACTATATTTCTTTGATACCTTAGGCTCCTAGGCTACTCATACTTCTCTTCTTTCAACAAGCTGCTCTGCTCGCAACAATTATCTACTTCCTGCTTACTTCACCTATTCTTCTTAAATAGTAGTTCCGCGTTTCAAGAGCAAGAGAGGCAAAAACCCATAATGTTTGTTAGTTCGGTGCCCCTATGGAGTCAAGTATTCATGGTGGTAGGCTGTTTCCTCTCCCTCAAAAGATGGTGTTACAAGAGAAGCAAAAGACATAGCAAGTAATCTAGAAGGAACTTGAACTGGGGCAGGTCATTCTCCACACCAGAGCAATACAGTGCGGGGCAATCAGATCTTCTGAACCAGCAAAGGAACCAGCAAGCTCAGTTATCAAGTCTGGTGTTGCCGGTAGCCCAGGTAGCCATAGGTCTTGTTGCTAGCAGGGTTCAAAGAGAAATCGAATCCGGTAACACAGATCTCTAGGAGTGTGGGTCGGGAAGCAGTTGAATCTTTATAAAGATAGAAAGTTGGAATGCTCGGCAGTTGAATCTTTTATCCAATACTAAGGGTAGGTAGGCGAGAGGGGCCAAGACGACAAGGAACGTATAAACAAGCTTCTCTACTTTATACTGCCTCCACTGCTGTCTCTGCTCCTACTGAAGAATTTCATGTTTAGTATCTTTTCTCTACTGCCCACTCCTGGACTATACTTCTTTACCCGAACTTTCTTTATTACACTTCCCTCTCTTCGAAAGTCACTTATCTACTTGTATAGTAGTTACTGGGCTATGCCGTTGGTTGTGAAACTTGGACTCGTAAGTTAACTACAGGGCGAGATCCACTTTTCCCTACGAGCAACCTTGAATATGGCTTCAACCTTAGCAAAAGAAAGAGTATATTCTGGTGTCTCTGTTATGGGCCGGGCCATTCGAGTGTAATTTCTTCGGCTTGTATTGTCTAAGCGGGTCGGTGATTGGCTTGCTCCTGCACTGGAGTACGGTTTACTCGATACCTTCCCTTTGCTTTTAACCTACTCGATACCTTCCCTTTGCTTTTAACCTAAACGAGTAATAGAGTTTGTAGATGCTAATATTAGTTTGTTCAACAAGTTGAGAATCAGGAGTAAGCTTACCCCCCATTATGTTTTAGGGGGCGGTCCATCTACAATAACTGCTTCCTTTAAGGGAACACTGCTTTGGCTTCCGCGGATTAAAAAACCTTTTGATATGTGTGTTAGTTACGTCTCCTTCAGTTCTCCTTGACTCTGTGTTTCCAATCTGGAATGAGTTTAATCAGTTATCTAGAATCCTATCTACCTTGTTTAATCTGTTATCTAGAATCCTATAGAAAGATCAATAAAGCATATAGTAGGGCCAAAGCGGGCATACCTGATATAATATAGTAGGGACCAAGCTGGCATACCGGGCATACAGGCAAAGCTGGCATACAGGCTTTGAAGCGAGGTCTAGGTCTACAGTATCGGAGGATTTGTACTATAATTAATACATATGATTTTATACCTCATCCTTTATTCCTTTATAAAGATAATATATATTGGATATTGGTTTCTTCTACCATAAGTGGTCTGGTTCGGGATCTGAAGCTGTATCAAAGGAGCAGGATCAGAGTCTTCTTAGGAAGGAAGGTAGAAAACATAAGAATCAAACCTTCACTTCACGACTATATCTAAGGAAGGGCTGGTGGAAAACAACAGAAAAGCTGGGTTTATGGGGCCAAGCTACGACTGTTTGAGGGTCCGTAGAGTTATGAGCAAGTCCTGTGTTCGGGTGCTGAAAGCCTCACGCTAACAAGAATTTCACAACGAATAGATCAGTCAGAAAATAACTCAGAAGTAATAACCACTAGGCTGAGTAGGAAGTAAGAAGTCATAACTCCACTACCGAGTAAGGAGACTAACACTAATAGGGCCCCCGTAGAATATGAATAGAGTCGTTAAGCGCTTAAGTCAGAATCCAACCATCAAGTAATAATGAAACCATCAAGTAGGGATTACAGGTTAAGATAAGCGTAAGGAATCTCAGTTAGAATACAGAATGCAAGAGCTAGCTCGGGAAGTGAGAACTTATATGCAAAGTACGAATTTGACTCTCAAGCTGGAATACCAGGTTAAGACAAAGGATCGGAAGGTAACTTACCAACCTTGTTCTCCCAGGCAGTAAAGGAAGAATGCTACAGCGAACAACAGTACTTCCTTCAAAAAGCAAATGGGAATTAACCACTACCTTTGCTTCTTAAACTCGATATAAGGAAGAAAACAATACACTCATAATTCTACCCTCACTCCAGTAGTAACTCTTTCTCGCCCGCCATAGCCCCTTTCTTTAAAGTGACGTAGTAACATCCACCGTAGACTATCTCTTTCAAGTAGGAGAGAATAAAACCAACGAATGGCAGGGCAGTAAGTAAGACTTAAAGGTGCACATAGGAATGTCATGCAGTAGAGAGTCGTTTCATAATTCCATAAGTCCGCAAGGGAATGAAGGTGACAATACGGAATCCCAGAAAGGAGCCTAAGAGTTTTCGTCTTGTTAGGCACTAGTTCCGTTTGAGAAGCAGTAGCAAAACCACTGCCGACAAGGGTTTCACCAATATTAGTACAATTATGAAACAGGGAACAAAGACTGAAAGTAGGGAGGGGAGTAGCAGTTTCAGTCTGATAGTTAGTCAGTTGGAGTCTTGCTCAAGCTTTTAATGTGGAATTTCAGGTATAGGGTTTGTGCTCGGGCTCGGGGCTAGTGTTTTGGTTGGGGCATTGTTGCTTTCATTCCTACTTATGTAGATATATTGAGTCAAACTAGAGACCCTTTTAGACCCCTTTTCGACCGTAAACCATAAGAAAAAGAGAATCCAATCTTATAATGATAAAACACATGATTACCATATTCTAATTAATTGACTATATTCTAATTACTGATGTTTGTATTAGTAGGGGCATACATACGAGATGAGACACCCAATACCAATACCATTGAGATGAGACACCCAATACATTAGTTGGAAATTCACTATAACAAACAGTGCTTATTTTGTTTGATGGATAGTGGTACTCGAAGCGACCTATAGTATATATGTATGTGCTCCTTATCGAGTATAGTAGTACGTGCTCCTGATAGCTCACCTAGTGCTAGAAAGTGGACAAGAAAGAAAGTAGCATCCCTCATTCATAGCAGGGGCCGGGCAATTGGTCGAGGAAGAATGATGTTGACTTATAAGAAAGGGATTCGTAGACTGGCATCGAACCTTGTTTTGCTGTATCTTAGCCACCAAGCACCTTCCAACAACTATGGGATCGACACTACTGACAAACTTGATTACTACAATTCTATAGCTGCGGATCTCAAACCTTGCTCTTGCTCCACTGACCTCGGATCATAACTTATTGGGGTTAGAATCAAACAACTCAGACACAACTGTCCCTAAGCTGACTATTCTCTCCTTTAGTCTTACTATCTATTCCCTTATTTGTTGGTTTCGAGCTTATATACTACCTAATGGGTTGCACTAGGGAAAACTTCTTCCCGAACTACCTATACTATAGAGAAAGTGAAATAAATACTAAGGAGAATGGAAATAGGAACTGAGGGAATGAAACTAACTACTATCAGAATCGGCTACTGCCCCACTAACTAGAGAGCGAAACCACGAATATATCTTAGCTTAGACTTTGTCCCCTGGCTTCCAATCTGTCCTGGCTTCTGACCTTGGTTTACTGCCTTTGATCCTTCCTCTTTCCTTATTTCACTAATTACTTCGATTCTTTATTGCACCAGCTAGCTTGTCCCTCTTGGTTGGCTTCGTTCTTCTACCCACGTATGTATTTGTCTTTTCCACTCCTGACCCTTCTTACTTAATATCATCCCTAACTTTCGAACATAGGAATAAGAATAGGGTTCTGGTACGGGCTACTAGCGCATGAGACTAAGAGAAATAATAAGAAGCCGGGGAGGGGAAATGAAACAAGGAATTACTAAATGATGGACTTACTCCGAATTGAACTCCTATCCGACTATTCGAATTTGACTAACCATATCTTACTTAGTGGTCTTCTACAATCCGACATAAGGTTAACTACTCACTTAACCAAGAATATAGATAACTAGAGCAGTAACCAAGCCTTACTACTGATGCCAGTGACCAAGCCTGACCTCGATCCCACTCCCCTTAAAGAGGGATTAAACTATAGCACCGGGCAGAAGCACTTAACTGCTCTCACAGGGATCATCCAACTAGAAAGTCAGAACAAGGCAAGTAAGTAGCTGGGCGTGTGGGGTGTAAGCTATCGTATTGGTCTTCTATTCCTTTACCTCAGTCTTTCAATTCTGAACTTCCCTCTGTATTTCCCCTCGGCTACTCCTGATCCAAAATCTCGATTGGAACCAGCAGTCCTACGCTCTTAGCTAAGCCTACCGCTTTTAAGGCTACCAACCCATATTGCAAGTATCACTTTACAGCCTATGAGCTTATATCTCTTTGCTTTGATTCTACAACTACTAAATATAGGGCTTACTATCCAGATTTTCTTATTTCACTGCTGCACCTAAAACAGTCCTTCCCGGCTACTAGAACCAGCGCTTCTCATACTGTCACTACATAGCTTAGGCTTTACCTACTGGCATCGAACCTCTGTCTTGACTTTCTCCCACTCAGCCCGGAGCTCGTTAGCTACATGACTTACCTGTTGATTCAAACTTGGACTATTGACTTGCTTTCTTGTGCTACGGATATTTCTTCTTACTTGTTTGTTTGACTCTTCCCCTCCTTACCTAACATCTGTATTAGTAGATTCAGTATGCCCTCCGAGCTTTCGTTCTGAAACACCCTAGTACACAATACTTGACCTTACAATAAAGAAAGAAAATAGTACTGATTAGACTGAGACTCCTGCCTAATAAGCCTACCTTCTTTGCTTGAAACCTAACTCACCTCTCTCGATGTATGCCACACAACTGACCTTAACTCGGTATTTCACCTATTAGTGTCCGCCTCTCCTGTCCCTGTCTTTTATTGTTTAAATACTGATCCAGATCTTAGATTGAGTTGAGTACACCTGCTGCTAATTGAGTCTGCCTTCGCTGACTATGCGCCTGCCTCCGAAACAGATACTGGTGTTAACAATAAATCCATTACTGCCGATAGGGCTGAAACAAGGGAGAAAGAATATACCTACCATGCAGAGATGCGGTAAGTCACCATTAGAATAGAACAGGTTGTTGACAAGGATTACCTACCAACATGGAAACCCAATACCAATAAGAAGAACCCTGCTACTGCTGATGGGACTGCTACTACTACAGACATATTAGCCCTAGACTCTTTGCTTATAACCTGTACTGACTCACTGGAAAAACTAGCAATACCGCATTGATACTAGAAATAAGGAAAGAAAACCAACACACCTATAAGATTGACCCCACAAACACTCACTCTTCCCCTACTGACCTCAATGTCTAGGCTGTCTATAACACTCCAGTTTCTAATTGTTTAAACACTGCATCGGAGTCCAGCGCTCTAAACTAGTAAATCAAGAAAACAACTAAGTAATAGAATAATGGGTGAAGTAATAGAATCGTTGGTTAAGTAATATAATCATTGGTTAAGTAAGAGGATAATTATCATATTCGAATTTCATAATTGGTTCCAAAGCAAAGTAATAGCATAATGAATTAATATATAATAATAGATTCCAAACAAAAGTCAGTTCATTGGTGCAAAAGCGAAGTGAGCATTGAGAAACTCTATGTTGTTTGTCGCATACAGATCCCCGGCATAGCTCTAAGACATTGAAAACACAGAACAGGCTATCCACACACTAGCCACACATTAGAAATCAGATAATTTCCTCAGCACCAATGCTAGGAGTCGATGAAAGAGATAGTTCGGGAAGGGGCAGACAGATTCGCTATGGGCAAGCAACGTATGGAATATGGATCAATAGCGGGAAGCCTCAACTATATCCGGAGATAGAGTGGAAGTTTTGTTTGACTTTTTCTTCTTTTTCCGTTCACTTAGTTTCATGATTATTATTCGATAGGAGCTATATTACTTAAGGGAATGTCGACTATGAAGTCGGAGCTCAACTCGAAATACATATTTTCACTCCTTGTTGGGTAAATTAGGATATATGATGTAGCACACCCGGCATTAAGCAAAGAAATAAGGATACCAAACTAATATACTAAATAAGAGAATCCAACAAGAACATCTAAGGCTGAAAACACCCTATGTAGAATCGAGCTACTATCTCGAATGCTTAACCTGTTACCGGTCCGGGGTTGGGTTGAAGGAACGAAATACTCCAGTAACGTTTGGTCACCGGTGTTGGCCGGACTGCCGCATAACGAGTTCACTGACGCGACACGAGAACTCCTACGCGGAACTAGAACTCCTGCCGCGCTTTTAACTCCGTAAGCTTTTAACTCGCTAACGCGCAACCCGCAACTCCTGACGCGCCACATTATACGTGTCTTGTCTAGTAGTTGCTTGTTCATTAGCCCAACTACCCTACGCGCCACGAGAACTCCTACGCGACACAAGTGTCTTGTCGGCTTGTCGGCTTGTTTAGTAGTTACTTGCCTCCTTGTCGTCTTGTCTAGTAGTTACTTGGCGGATATGAACCAGTGTGGTATGCCAGCTGCTTGATAGAAGGTTAGCTATCCCCAGTTTCTAGTTACATTATTGGTAGCACTGGAAGTCAGTCTTTATAAAGAAGAAAAAGAAGATTCCGAAAGAAGTGGAATCAATTGCTGCAGACATAAAGAATAGAGGCCAAGCTACTAGGCAACAAAAGAGTTCTGTTCGCCCTGTGCCCAAGGGAAGAAAAAGAATCCTTTGCCGGGTAAGTAGGAGCAAGATCAGATAAGATTTGACGAAACACGGGTCAACGCTCCTCCGCTACACCAAACAGGGCTCCTGCCGCTCAAACACAGGACTCGGTAGACCAGAGAAGAACGAACACCCGATGCACTTTCTATCTTTATAAATAAGAGACTTTCAGCACCTTTAGCCTTTGAAGCGAGGCGAGGGACACAATTCAATGCCTAAGTTAGATTCGATGAGAGACATAGGCTTTCAGCACCTTCTATTATACTATTTCTTATCAATGATATATATTCTTTATAAAGTAGAAAAGACAGATGCAACCCTAGAAGCAAATAAGTATCCTTTTGAACTCACACCCGGCACCTCTAATAAGTGTTAACCCCGACCCGAACTCGACTACTTGCACCCACATCCATGAGATACCCCGCTCTACCTCTCAGCAGAAGCTAGATCTGGATCCGGGTTCAGGACAGAACAACTTCCCTTTCCACTCTTTACCCTATTACTTCCAACCCGCATGACTGATGAAGTGCACCTCGAATCAAAGCCTGTACCCGATCCCGCTCCTACTCGCCTGGTGGATCTCATACATATATCTTATTTCTTAATTATCTCTTATATAGGTCAAAGCAACCACCGGATGCTCTATAACCATAGGAATTCATTTCAATTCGAACTCCTCCAAGCACCGAACCAGTAAGGAAGCATGTCAACCACCCATACAAGTATGTCAACAACATTAGTAACATAAAGGAAACAACTCCCACTCCTCTCTCATCGTCAACAACTATAAATCCGGGTTTACCCGTGTGGAGGTGAAACTTAGAGAAAGATGGTGTGAAAACTAGATCAGGATCTGAAGCTGTATCAAAGAAGCAAGAGCAGGAGTTTGAACAAGAGAAGAAGCCAAGCCGGGTGCTCCTCTCTGCTAACTGATGAAACTCGGGATTCCGCTACAGCTTCTCGTACTTAACTACATAGCTTAGGCTTTCCCTACTGACATAAAAGCGCTACCCTTTCATTCTTGTCTTACTAACAATGGGCCTATATCTCCTTCCTATGATCCTTACCCGCAATACTCGTTCTTAGAGATGGGATGATCCTTACCCGCAATACTCGTTCTTAGAGATGTGACTTCCCCTATTGACCTCAAACGTGCTCTCTGCTGTCAGTCTCTTTTCTCAGCTCCCTATCCGCTCTCTCAGCTCCCTATACCCTATTTTACATCCTCTCAATCTCCCGCTACTGAACCCAGATCTTTATTTCCTTTCTTTCAATTCCCCGACGACAGCTTCTTAGAACCGAACCATTGCTTTTTTCATTCTTTACTTTAGGTTAGAGTCTTTTTCTTTTGTGCGCCCTGTCACTCTTGCTTCTTAGTTTAAGTTATCTCACTACAGCCTTAGAGCCTTCCCTTCCTTGGTTTCGAACTGATACTTGGTCGGCCAAGACTTTTTTCTCTTAGAATATAGAATTGAGCCATTACTGACTAGAATTGAGCCGGTAGGGGCAAAGATCGAACTAGTGCCAGCAAATACTTATCAAAAAACTAGGAATCAAATAAAAACTAACAAGGCTTCCGCCAGTGTCAACAAAACTGGAACTAGCAAACGGGAAAGGAGCGACTAGCAAACAGACCCGAGCTACTGCACTTCAATCTTTCTCTACTGATCCGGATCGTTGCTTGACTTGCTTTTTCACTAGTCTTTCTTTATGGTAGTGAGTCTCCTTTTACTTGCTTCAAGTCTACCGCTTCTCGGCTACATTTTGGAACCAATAGCTATTAGACTCAAACAATAAAAAAGGAATGAAATAGTATCCAAATACATCGAACTACTAGCAAACTGGCTTTGACTCTTCACTAGGACTTTGCGTTGCTGACCTCAAACCTTGCTTGTTAGTTGAACCCTGCCACTACTCCATCGAAGTCTGTATTTCTTTTCTCTAGGGCTTACTCTACAACCTTTGAGTCTTGCTTAACTGGCTTTCAACCTGTATCTACTGGTTTGGATTCTATATCTACGGATCCAGATCCTTGCTTCAAGTCTACTTCTCCAAAACTGCTATGATCGATTGTTAGCCTCGTTCTTATTGCCGAACCTCCAAGTTTACCACTACTGACTTCGAACCTTGCTTTACCACATCGTAGCCCGCTATGACTTTATCCTAGCCTGTCGCTACTGTCTCTGATCCTTGCTTTGCTGTCTACGGGCCTATGTCTCCTGTCCATTAGTCTTCCTATCTCTATTTTCTTTCTTTAACCATTGATCCGGATCTTTACTTCCAAACCAAAACCTATTGCTTTTAGTCTTGCTTTCCTGTCTTTGATTCTTTGACTTACCCGTTGCTTTCTTTGTTTCCACTTCGATCTTCTACTTTTGGTGTAAATTAGATATTCCTTGTTTGATTCCTGCTAGTGGTGTTTTAAGCCTGTATTGGCAGGCGTGACAAGAGAGAGGGAAACCAATGAGGTAAAGTCTCTTATTGCGCAGTTCCACTCTTTCCAGTAGCCCTTCCAGTATTTCCTTTTGCTAATTGAGTTACTAGTTGCTTTTTGAATTCCAATTGAGTAGAGGGATAAGTAATAATCAAAACCATCATAAAGACATAAATACCACTTTATTTGTATAGGAGTCAAAGTGTTTGTTTAGTAGAATAGTCAAAGTTATAATAGTTATGGTTTGGTTAGTTACTTCTGGAATACGTAGCTAGGGAACTAGAATACTCAGCTAGGGAACAAGAGCATACCTTGCCACCAAGAAAAACACTTATTACCTTTACCTTTACTCAGAGCCTTTAGTTGATCATTACATTATCCATTCTTGATTTCTGACTTGACAGCTCAATTCTGAGACTAATCAGTTCATTTCTTATCCCCTGTCGACAACACCCCTTTCGATCATTCCCCACCTTAGAGTCAAATTCCATATTTCCACCTTGATTCTTGTTTGTACTACTGAGTTTAATGCCTCATTCCGTATTTAGAGTGAAAGTGAAGAGCGCCTATCGTTGACCCCGGAACAACCATTCAGATTTGGATTAAGAGTTGCATTCAGCTGAGTCAGAGGAAGAATCAGTCAACCACACCCTATTTGCTATAAGCCAAGTCGAACAGGTATTGATTAACGAACAAAAGATGGAGGCGGTAGCTCCTCCTTAACTCGACAAACTCTACCTGAACCACTTCATTCTAGATTTCGGGATTGATTTCGGATCGACCAGGTATTGATTAACTCAGGGGAAACTGCCGCATCAGCGAAGAACACAGGACAGATATAGTTGTTAAGCTCGTACACCTCAAACACAGGACTTGGGGGTCAATTCTTAACTACTTGTTTGCGCTGTTCGAACTCACTACTAAAGCAATTGGGCTTCTGGAACTCTATCACTAACACAAGCATTAACCATTAAGCAAAGTAGGTCCTGTGTGAAGTCAACCATTACTTTATTTCTTCATTCACTTACGCACCCGCCCCATCTAGTAAGCATTAGCGCAACGGCGAGATCTCAATTCCTCTTTTGTATAACATCTGGTTCCATTTCAATGACAGGTTTCCTCTTAGCAACAAGTCCTGTTGTCGGGTTATAAATTGATGTTTGAGTTTAACTGCTTTCATCGGCGCTAAGAGACTTATATTCTATTCTAAAAAAGAGACAGAATCAAAGAAGCAAGGACAATAAAGAACACTTTTTACTATTATTCTTGTATAGGGGTCGCTGTTCCCCAATTCCTTCTGAAGCGCTAAGCATATTCCTTCTCGTATCTTTGTATGCTCGAACTAAAAGAGACAGCAATCATAGGTATTATCTTACTCAATTATCTCATATGCAATGGAGATGAACAGATGCACCTAGATTATAGGCGAGAAAGGAAATAGAACTATGCCAGTTAGATTCAATGAAACAAAGCGAATGCAATAGATTCATAAGAGTGACTTAATTCCTATAATATATGGTATGCGCAAGACAAGAGAAGAGAGAGAGTCAATGACATGATTAACTGAAAGGAGGGGTCAGGCGCTAACCAAGACAAGAGAGAGATTCAAGTGTTGCAGAAAGATCTTCATCAGCAGGTGAGAGTGAAGTCTACTCAAGATGGTGGAGCATATGAAGCAGTGCGGTATCGAGGTGTTGGTGCATTCCTCAAATATATAGCATCAGTTCAATCAGTGCATAAAAGGCGGTTAAGAAAGTTCCTAGTTTGGGCGCTAAGCCAGAAAGATTCCTTTTCTTTTTTACTCTCGAAATCTTAAGTAAAGGCCTGAACCGATACGAGTTGTGGAACTAATGAAATACTCTGCTATGGAACACCTATGATGGTAGTAATATATTCAAACTACTCTTAACTCACGAGTGTTAGAAGACTCTCTTATAGAATTCGAATGTGCGCATGAGATTCTTTATTAGGCTTATTGTGCTTGCTTGGTGAGTCAGAGATAGATTCTTTAACCATCCTCGGGCAATAAATACTTGATCGGAGGAGTTTCAGAGTTACGAAAGAGGAAATAAGAAACTAGATGCTTAGGTGTTGTTGAGTTATTATAACACAATAGGACATAGGTAGTCTGTATAAAAGAGACTTTCTATTTCTATGCCTTTTCCGGCAGTCCCTAGTAGGGCTAAGGCAACCAATTGTTCGGGGAGAGAGGGTAATAAAGGGTTTATCTAATAGATAGATAGATCATTCCGCCCCTTGTCCGGAGATGAGGGAATCACTAGACGCCGTGAGCTTCTTCTTTTACCTTTTCTTTAAGGAAATAACGATCATCGCCCCGCTTTAGATCCAGTGGATGTTGGCCACGGGTAGTCGTTTTAGTAGCTGTTGCCTGCATAGATAATCTCTCTGAAGAAAGGGACCGCCTATGTTTATTTACTCTTATCAGTAATAGCGCAGGACTACCAGTAAGAGAGCACTAATAGTGAATGAACAAATGACAGTTTGAATTGAACTTCCCTTATAGAGATCCCTCACTTCTTATCAATCAGGTATAGTGTTTTTGAGTGTGCAACGAATTGAATCAGTCTGTATTAGGATTTTAGCAAGTGATTACTTTTGCTCGAAAGGAAAGCGGGGTGGGTATAGGTCAAATAATCTATCAAGTGAGTCGCCCCATTTGAGTTCTATGGCAAGCCGAGCTACATCTTTTCCGGGGTTACATGGTCAAAGCGAGCTAATAGGTTTTGCAGTGCTGTTTGAAAGAAAGGCAGTGCTTAGTGCGTGTCCCTTAAGCAAGAAGCTCACATGGCACCTTTGGTCTATTTTCATAATTTCTATTAGAAAGAATCCGGACTTATTCTTACTGGTTCCCACAAACACAAGACTCGTAATAAATACGCCAAAGTTCACCTGTGTTGTTATTCCGGAGTTATAATTAAAGCCTACCTCTCTGATCTTGTACTAAACTACTAGTGGGAGCTGGACCGGGTTTCTCCTTACTTTAGAGTTTAATACCTTTCCTTCCATAGTTGTTTGTCTCTTGCTTGACTATTCGTACTGGGGTGGGGTGGCTTTTCGGACTATTGGAAATGACATCTGATAATAATATGACACAATTATATCTTCGAATAATATGACAGAAGAATGAGCTAGGGTCTATATATGACAGAAGAATGAGCTCTAGGGTCTATTCGAACTGTATTGCCAGGTCAGCCAGACAAAGCCGACAAACAACTCCTCGCCCTCACTCTTCCCATCTTGTCTTACACGCCTATGTGAGAGTTTCAAACTATGATTCCTGCCTCTAAGGCTTAGTTCCTGCTTCTGGTACTCTGGCTGTAGTTGCTTAGTTAAGCTCTATAACACACCCTCTCGTTAGGGAACCTACTCATTAGCACAAGAATCGATACTCTAATACAAAGCATTGAACCTGGGCATATGATACTGGCACTGGGGTTAATAAGAAATTGACTACTATCCAACAATACTTGCCTTGCTGGACCTCATAACGACTACATATCACCAATTCCATTCTTTATTGAAGTTAATAGAAGTAATAAAGAAGAGTTTCCACTATAGAAAGCCTTATGAGGGCATCTTTCAGAATATGCGCTTAGCTACTTTAGGAGTTAGTCCATTATATATAATATTTGAAAAAGAAAACACATGGTAGAACACCAGTAGTACTAGCAAATACACTTTAGCTCGAACACAGGACTTGCTAATGGCATCGGACTAACGCCGATGTTCTCCTATATAAAGAGAAGATATAATTTCTGTCTAACTTGAGACCTTAGTTGCGACCCTTAGAGCTATACTAGACCCTTCCTTTAAACCCTGAACTCTCTCTCTCCTAGCATTGGACGGAGTAAGCTAGCTTGCTTGGCATTGCCATAGAAAGCAGGAAAACTCCAAAGAACATCCAGGTGGGTTGGCGACTAGTTTCATACCGGTAGTAGTTTTACTGTTCTTTAGTTTCATCCTAACTTCAACTCTCCTATATAAAGAGAAGAGCCAGAGGCGCGAGGCAAGAGATTCTATTCATTCTTATTCTAAGTATACGTATAAGATAGTTTTCGAGTAGTATGTATTAGTAAGTAATTGACCCAACACCGAGCTCTGCTGTTGCTTCTTATGTGTTCGTGTGCGGCAGCTATGAATAACGAGAGTCCGCGCCAAGTAAAGAATTTAACTACCAACTCGGAGCCGGGGCTTTGCCAGAGAATAAGTAGTGGGCAAGTGACTTAACGAGTGCAGATCCTTTGCCAACAAGTAGTAGAATAGTTGCATCTGTATTTGTAAACATAGTTATAGGAGATTCATTAAGTTATACAGGTATAGGGGATTCATTAAGTTATACAAGAGAGAGATATCCGGAGCCATCTAAAGCAGCCCTTGACTACCCGGACTGAGGCCATGAAACCCTGACTCGGTATATTAATTAGTCAAGTTAGAATTCAATTAGAGCAGAAGAGTACATCTAGTAGGAAAGTCAGAATTCAATGGAGGGGAGGGGTTAACAATCGAGTGAAATTCTGTAATTAACTACTGGAATGCGGGTAGCTAGGCTTTCAGCACCTTACAAACTTCTATACCATGTGCTCGAGACTCGATGGATTCTATTAATGATTTGACTTCTGCTTGACTTTGCCTTGGAATTATTGCCTTATGAAGCACAGTATAGGTATAGGTTTCTATTGAATAACAACAAACAATAACAAAAGCAGAAGCACAAGTAGAAGATCGTCTTGCCCCAACTCGTATTTCTACTGGACCCATTGAACTTAAGGGCAGCGAAGAATGAGCTGCTCGAAACTCATCTATATCTAATTCACCCTTTCTATAATAAACACCCTTATCCCGTTAGCGCAGAGGAAAACATGAATATTTCACAACTCCCTTACTGGCAAGGCTGCTCACTTACACTGAAGAATGAAATGGAACTGCCATACTTCTGGAACTCCCTTACCTTGAATTGCGACACACAAGCAACCGACCTGTAATCCAATGTTTGAGCTAAAGCGGACCCTACATCTATAGTGTTCTTTACCGCTTACTTTGCCGATGGAGATGGTCTTAACGATGAAACAGCAACTGGTAATTCTCCACTATCAACTGACGGCAAAGCAACTAGGCAAACTGCTTCTATTCCATCTCCTCTGTCAACTCGGTCTGAAACTATTCCTCTCACTTGAACTGGTGATTCAACAACTGCTGACTTTAGCACTGCTTCACTTCCCGCTGCATCTCCTGTGAAGAATAGCTTCCCGTGCCTACCTCCGTTATTGATTACCAAAATAGACGCATTGTGGTTGGGTTGGTTGACTGTCGGTTTTAAGATCTTTGTCCTGTTGTTGCCCCCTCTGCCTAGCTGTGGAATTATTCCCTCTGCTCTAACTGCTTCTTCAATTATAGAACTGCTCCGACCTCTCGCCTCAAAGCAGATACTTTACCCCGCTTCCAAGCAAGGAATTTCTTCTTGCCCGACGCCAAGCCCAGCTACGTAAGCAACTAATAAAGGCATCTCTATAAAGCTGCCCTCGACTCTTGCAACAAAGCCTGCCATCTTCGCTGCCCTCGCACCCCAAGAGCTTCTCTATACGCTGGTCCAATAGGCTAAACTCTGTACTTACAGCCATTAATTAAGGTAAAGTGCTCGTGCTCTCAATCCGGTCTTCCAGCTACCCGGCACCCTCAACAAGACTGGAATAATTGTTTGATGCTTCCTTTAGAACTGCTCTAACTGCCACTACTACAGTTACTTGCCTCTCTTTGCCCTTGCCAACTCCTAACCTATTGTACAGGGTTGGTTACTTCCTTAACTGATAGATAACTAGGGAAAGAAGGAGGTTGTGCAAATAGAAGACACTCTAGAATGGAAGCCCAAGTATAAGGCATTAGATTAGGTCATAATTGAATGAAACAAGTGATTAAAGGAAGAAAACAGTCACAACAGTAGCTCTTTCTCCCCTGCCTACCTAGACTCTGTAAAAAAGTGTAATTCCTCAGCCCAACTCTCTGCCGCGCCACATAATAGCAACTGCCGCGTAACAAAACAGGGCTCCTGCCGCCGAGATTAGGACTTCATAATAACGAGTTATAACTTATTTATTTGTTGTTGTTGCTATTGCTACCGCACAACGTCTTGCGCCGTTGCTTGGTGCAGTGACTTGGCCGTTACTTGGCCCTACGCGACACAAGTGTCTTGTCGGCTTGTCTGCTTATCGACTTTGCCCTGGTAATATATAGACAGTTCGAGTTAAGTCTGCTGCCCCAGTTCCTATTGAATTGATCCAGTATAGATCTATTAGTAAACAAGCCCTCCCTGATACCGAGTCAACTAATCATTCAACAAGCCACCACTAGGAATCCGTTCTACTATAGTAAGTAAAAGAAAGGAGGTAAACTAAGCCTCTGTTTTGGGGAGCACCGGGGCTACAAATGCATTTGTTGGACAGTTGAAGGGTGATGCGCCTCGCCTCTCTCTCCACTACTTGGGAAAGCCACCAAGACACTAAAATACAAATAAAATAAGAGAAACAACATATAGTATATTTATTAGTTGTTATTACATACAATACCTGTGTTCGGTGACGCGGTAGCGCTGTTCCCTCTCGATCTGTTGTTAAAGGATTGAACTCGGGATATTAAACTAAAAGATTGGAATTGGAAGACAATGAAATGAAGTTTACTGGAAGAAAGAAAGAAATAACATATATAAAAGAAAGAAATCCAGCAATGGTTGAAAATCCAGCTCGATAAGCAAAGGGAAAGCAAAGAACTTAGCTCTACTACTGAAGATAAGAAAAAGTAAGGTGCTGAAAGCCAGTGTATTTACTCGGTTCTCCACCAAGTGCTTAATGCTGAAATGCGGAATTGTTTACATAGGTATCGGAGCCAGAGCCATCCCTTTAAGGTGCTTTTGCCGACCCGACTCTGTTGCATCCATTATTCTATAAGAAGAAAAGATAGAATATAGCAGTGAAAAACCAGGAGCAAATCCATCTTTGTTTTCATTAGATTGTAGCTATTCCAACTGTGTTAAGTAACTTCTATTCTTTAGGTCAATACCAGTCAACTCTCCTCTTAAAGGCAGGTCCAGCGGAGGTAGGGGCGAGATACTTGCTATGTGCTCAGTAGCTGAATGAAGTTAGATGAGCCGACCTCTCTTCTTGATTGTACCTAGGCGGGGCACGGGCACTATAATTCCTCTTTTTCTTCTCTTTCAACAATAACTTCGATTTCCCCTTAGCATCCCGAACTATAAGGAAGGAAGCAAGTAAGTTCAACAGTTCCTTTGTTCGTGCGTCAGTAGGTGCCTTGTTACGCGTTAGTATGAGAGGTTTTAGTCGCAATTGTTACATTGAGTGGAGAGGATAGAGGTTCAGGTGCCCTAGCTATAAGTAGTAGAGATCAGAAACAGTCGAAGGAAAGTATACTTTAGAATACAAGGAAGGAGCACTAAGTAATTATATGACAGGCCAGTTCATCTCCATACTCACTGCTTATTCTCGGCTAATTTCATTGTCTGCTTATTTCCAGCCCTTGCTTTAATCATTGAATTGAACTGATACACATATGGAAGTTGTTAACCAAAGATGTAGGTAGGTTTAAGAATTTAAAAAAGTACAAAACTACTAGATGATAGTAACAACACTATAAATACTCTGCATCCGCACTCCTATATTCCGGACTCCTATAAGCGTGCCATTGCTTGTTGAGTTCAGTTCCGCTCTTATAGAACATGTGAGTGAGATTCCATTTTGAAAGCAAGTAAGCAACGGTGCAAAGTATAGAATATCACACGTTCCTAATGTAGACTGTAGTCCAAACTCTTTACAGCTTACTTTAATAACTCATATCATAGGCGCACCCCGAGTTGTTTGAAAATACAGAAATAAAGGAGAGGCACATGGAGAGTCAAAAACACTAGAAACTGGAATATTGAGTCTAGAGGATGGTGCACAAGTGGAAAAGCAACCAGCGTTAGGGAGTTTACCAGAACAAACGCAGTGAGAATTAGCAGTTATAGGCAGAATAGATTAAGCAATTGAGTAAGCAGAACAAGCAACAAGGGCAATAGTACGTACTCTAGTCTAGGGTTTGCAAAGAAAGCAATGCTTTATTAGGCTTACTTTGATATAGATTATGCAAGATATAGATGCAATGGAGTATAACTCGTAATGGAATAAGCAACGGTTGTGCTAACGTATGCGAAACGAACAGGTGTTGTTAGTGAGTTTGTCGGCGCGTAAGCTTACTGATGACTTTCCGGCTCACTATAGCTTACTTTCCAGGGTGCCAACATCAATCTTCTATTCTAGAGGCAAAAGCAACCAAGTAATGGGATTTTTAGTACGACTGTATTTGCTAAGGCCCACGGAGCACTAAGTCAATCAAAATCATAAAGAATAAGATGCTTCAGCAGTTTCAAGAGAATGCTGCATCAACAGGATCGGAATCAGGGAAGGCGATCCCTACACATAGACTTACCTGCTTTGTTTTAACAGTCTGCTTGAAGAACATTCGAACGATCTTCCTCTCACTTCCCTTAGAGTTGGCTGCTTGGAACTAGTCCATGCTCGTGGTGAGCAATGGTCCCAAGGTGCTCTATTACCCTATGATATAAGGTTCGCGCGATCACCTTCAATTTGATAAGCGAGAAGGGGTTGTTAGACCTTTTTTATGGGTTCATAGGCCCTCGGTTACCTACCGTCTAGGAGTTAGGTATACCACCTCTCGTAGGTCATAGTCTTGAGGTAGGGGCAAAAAAGAGGCAGATTTTGGCCATTGGCAACTATATCAATCGGAGGCTACTCTCACCAATCCATGATTGGCTCATTAGGGTATGGATACCTAAAGATGTTCTACCAAGATCGTCCTCTTGATCGGTTAGTGGGCTTTAAGTTATAGCTCCGACTTTAAGTCGTCAACGGACCTATAGCCATTGTTGCTTCTTTTCGAGGTTATGCAGTAATTCATTCTATTGCAGGCGGTCGTTCGCGTCAAGTGTTGTTAATTCGGCACTTGCTTATAACATATTTGAGGTTCCCTGGGGGAAATCCTCTCGGTCTCAGGTAAGTTTGACTTTAAGGCTGGACAACCTATCGGCTATCTATCCTCTTGACCTCTTTTTTGCCTTATCATGTTTTGGTTTGGTACTGTGCAGAACAAGTGTACCCATGCCGATGCTTTGAACAGGTACGGAGTCAAGGGTGTAATCCGGTAAAGAGTTTTGGGGTTCTATATCTTCTCAAAAAGATCGAATTTCCCGGCTTCACTTCATTTGACAATTTAGGGTTCAAGGGCTTTCAAAAGATCTTTCTCCGATCTCTATCCGCTCTTTGCTTAACTCGCATCACCCTTTTGGACTAATGGCTGTACATCAAAAAACATCCTGTTGTTGCTGTCGGGTTCAAACTATTGCGCGAGAGGGCAGTTTACAAGGCTTTGGCTGGATTCTATCAGTCCAGGCCTGCGCACAGCGAGTGCAGGCGTCTAAGTTTCCTTTCTACTTTTGGGGATTAGGGAGAGGGCTATCGTTGAACCCATATCTCTCAGGCTTTATTATTGATGACTTAGGGAAGGAATCCAAGCCTTTATGGATCAAGCCTTTTATTCGCTTCGGATGTATCCTTAGGATCTATTCAAATGAGTAGATTCTGCAATGGGCTTGAGCAGAGAGGCGCTCTCAAGTTTGAAGTTATAAGTTCTCATTTCAAAGTAAGCAGTAATAGTGGAATTGCAAGTAGAAGTTTTCAAGTATACTTATTAGCTTTATAGGCAAGTTAGCTGGTATTGAATGAAACAACTAACTAAGTAGGATAATAAGTGACTTTCGAGGAGAGTTCGGTGCTATACTTTGTTTGTAAGGTTTTAAGAATAAGAGGTGTTCGTAAACTGGCAGCAGCTTTCTAATCTACCTCGACTTTATGAACTGACTCGGAAAGGGACTCTCGATCTGGTGTTAAAGCCAACTACTCTGAATCTAGTGTTAAAGCAGTGGAATCCCTATCTTTTGAAGAAGATCAAGCTTCTTCTCCCGGCGCCAACTCCGGCAAACACGTAGCAAGTAGCTGACATATAAGGGAAAGTTGCAGGAGTGGTCTAGGTCGATGCCTCTATCTATAATAAGTTTCGGATGCAAGAGAGCATAAATACTCACCTTAATTCATGGTGACGCGGCAGTCCGAAAGAACTTTATTCCTCCCCTAACTATCCTTTCAAAGCTTCTTCTGCTTACTTGCGCCTTTACTTAATTGCTATTGCTGATTCTATTGTCGACAAAACCTTAACTGCTTTGCTTCTTCTGTGACTACAACACTCTTTCCTCTCCTTCTTAAGAGCCAAGCAGAAGAGCGGCCCTGCCTAGACACGAGAACTCCTACGCGGAACAAGAACTCCTGCCGCGCTTTTAACTCCGTAAGCTTTTAACTCGCTAACGCGCAACCCGAACACTACTGACGCGTCACATTAGTAGTGACTTGTCTAGTAGTTGCTTGTTCCCGACTGACGCGTAACGTTAGTAGTTACTTGTCGGCTTGTTTAGTAGTTACTTGCCTCCTTGTCGTCTTGGCTCTTCGCTCCCCTTTTACTCCAGAACTCCCTTTAGTCTTACCTTAGCCCAACAAGCAAGCAACGATCAAAATAGAAGTAGCGCTTACGAAGCTATTGTTTAGTTGAAATGAGAGTAACAAGTGTCAAAGAGTAACAAGGCACTCTGCACTTTCCGTTAAGAAAAGTTCAAATGGCCCTTACTGCTAGCTTACTGAACTCCTTACTGCCAGCTCACAACACTCAAAAACTCTTTCTAAGGCACCCCAAGAAGTAAGCTTGTGAAGTCAACCTTGAATTGAGAATGGAATTCAGAAGTAGCACACATGATATAAGAATAGTCACCTAACACTGCACGCACTTAAAAGAAAAGAATATAACTGACTACTTCCATAAGCACCAAACCCAATCTTATTGCCCTAAGCGGAACGTTTTAGATTAAGCAAACTGTGTGAACTCAACTCCGTAAGCGCAACAGGACAGAGGCAGCTGCACCGACGCTCGCCTTAGCACTTATTAGTGTTTCTTAACTAAACTCCTAATCCAGCTCCTGCTCTATCTAACCTCACTGCGAAACTATACTTGACTCCTAAACAACACCGGGTAGATCGACTTGCTTCTGACAGCTTACTCCTCAAAAGCGAACTTAGCACAAACACGAAAATGACCTTAAGAAAAAGAATAGAAGGGAGCGTTTATATGATATAAGTAGAGATTAAACAACCAGCTTCCTTCCCTTTTGCTTCCTAACTCGAAAGCTTTAACAAAAATACCTAACTTGCGTGCGCCCTTGCTTTGCTTATTGCTTCAAAAAGGCTTACTTGGTGACTTTGGTGACTTTGCTCTTGTTCCTATTCGATATCTTTCGCCCTTCTTTATGAATTTAGTGCAAAACTTATATGAGCAGAATAGAATAGCAGATAGCTAGCATATTATGTAGTAGCGGAACTGAAAAGAACTTACTTATTGCTTTCGGCAACCATTGAATAGAGGCCCGTGTTAGAGAAGTTGATACAGGGAATAGAGGCGCACCCCGCCCCCGAGTTGCTTCTTGAAAAGAATATAGCTTGCCATTATGAAAAGAAACAAGTAACCAGACAGCTTACATAAAACATATTACTGCTAACACAAACTAACTAACAAAACATACTTGTGCTGATGCAGACTCATCAAAGAATCCTAAATTGAGGTTGTTCCGTTCGTTACTGGCTCCAGTCTAACGCTATACATTTGCTTATTTGTTTGTTCCGGTAAACTCACCGAGGATCGATATCCTCTAAGAAAAGGAGAGTATAACCTGACTGACTGCTTTGCTTGTTATTACTTCTTACTTACTTTCGCTATACTTCAATAAATTCCGCGATAAGATTGGTTGAAACTAGCATATGGGCACGGTTGAGCACCGCAATGGACTGCCCGGTGTGTAGGAGAAGGATGTTGTCTTGCGAATTATATGCTTTCCTTACCATATACCTTAGCACTGAGTCGGCATACTAATCTAATAGATGAAATGAAGTAATAGTATGGATTTCTGTCTTTTGCCCCTTCCTTTGACAGTGAACGTGAAAGGCTCGAAAGCAGCTGGCTTCTTTCCTACTTTGCCTTTGGAACCCCTCCCTATTGATTGATTAATTACTAACCCTCCGGTGAAAGATCGGCAATAGGTGTACTCCGGGATATACACCAGGGCATACGATCAGCCTAGTTAGCTTGGCTTAGCCACACCAGTCAAGGGACATTTAGTTCTTAGGAAGAATGAATCAACTGATGGTGTAAGGTTGCAAGAGGTAGCTGGTTGCTGCGACATAAGATACGGTGGGAGAGCAAAACAAGCTTAGTGCAGCTAGGCGAATGAATTGCTTTCTTCCTGTAGTCTTCTTCTAGTGATTGATTCCCGCTATCAAAAGATTATGCCGCGTGATTGACTCCCGCTTTCCCTGGGTTCTGCCTTAAAGTATAGGGGTAGGGCCAGAAAGGTGAAGCTGCTCCCCAATAGTGTATGCTTTATAGTCGTTCTTTTTAGCTTTAGTCAGAATGGATCTTCTCTTCTCCTTTAACCTCCATATTAGTCAGAATAGATCTTCTCTTCTCCTTTCACTTCAAATAACTGTAAGGGGACAGAAGAGAGAGCAGGACACGCAAGCAAAAGAGTTCAAAATACTTAAACAAACAATAAATAAAGAAAAGAGAAATTGGGTTAGTGGAGAAGAACTATAGGACGGACCGGATTATACGATTATGCGCCTTCCTTCTTTGAACGGGAAGTATTGCCCTAAGCAAACAAGGAGGCTGCCTCATACATCGAAGGCCCCTACCATGTTTTATTGAAACCTTATCTCTTGTGGTATCTGATCTCAGCAGGTGTGTAATGCCAGTCAAGGTTATGGAATACCTAAAGATTTTCTTGCCTTCAATCAGTTTGATAACAATGCTATAAATAAAGAAATTGGATTGGAAATAAAGAAATAGGATTGGGCTAAAAAACCTCCATGTCGTTTCTATTCTAGCTTACTTCCTTCTCAATGCCCAGACAGAAACCTATGACTCAATCCCGGTATCAATGTCCTGTGCCCCAGTAGTACTATCAATCCATTGCCTCCTGTCCCTTGGTTTCGGGAAAGATGCTACTCCCTATACAAATAAGGAAAACTGATTAGTTTGCTTGCTTAGAAGGGGCCGCTCTTAGACTCGTCGGGCAGTCAGAGCGTGCTTCATACCAGCTTTGAATAGCTCAGTCAAGTATCATTTACTGTCCTAATCAAATCCCCTACAACTTCCTGGGGTACATGGGAATGAATTGCCTTCCTTCGATGAGGAGAAGAAGAGAGGGGGTGAGTGATCCGAGAGATAAGTATGAAGAGATGATGACACAGACAGATATCAATAGTCTCAATGCCTTGTTATATGGACCAGCGGAAAAAGCACCTATAGGATAGGTCAAAGCTAATGAGACAGACTAATTCGGACTTTCAAAAGGAGGAGCCATCTAAAGCAGCCCTCGTTAGATTAGTGTTAGCTTCCCCTAGCACCTATCTCAGCTACTCTATAAGTTCTCATTAGGACTTGGACCACTACTTTAAGGTAAGGGGAAGTCCCAGCCGTGGTCAACTCCGCACTACCTAATCAAAGAGGCAGCAGCATCTCTTCAATTTCGGCCTTGGGTTCTCTATGCTATTCTCTCGTTTATGGGCCTCGAGGTCTTCTTTCTCTTTTGTCTCCATAAAACCCTTTACCAGCAAACTAATGCATCAAAGAAAAAGATCCAGCCTTACGACATTATCGCCCACTTCGAATTCCAATTCCAATCTGATTCTCTGATCGGCATAACTCTTTTGTCGACTCTGGTCTTACTTACTGTATAAAGCAAAAAAGAGAGATTCTCAAAAATAGATAGTTTGTAGTGAATGCGCTTTTCTCCGACTTTTGCACTATCACCAATAAAGAGCAAGCTCCACCCTAATCTGAACTATACCGTCTATAGGAAACTAAAGAATAGTAATAGTTTGCTAGCAGGGTATGCTTTTTCTTTGTAGTATAGTCTACCTTTGCTAGCTGGGTATGCTCTTTGTCTGTAGTATCATTTACCTTTGTTAGCTGGGTGCACTATAGTCAAGATGCATGAGTTTGTTTGTGCTTGCTTGGGGTAAGAATGAATTCCTCTTCACTAGCTTCTTTAGAGCTTGGGGAGCGATATAGTTTCATTTCTCCATTGCTTAGTTTCTGGGTTTGACTTTATCTCCTCAGTAGGCTCTGATTCAGCTTCAGCCAGCTAAGTTTCCGGCTCACTTACCGTCATAGGCCCCTATAATAAGTTTAGCAATTCGCAAGTGGGTTTGTTTGCCTTAATCTTTCCCTTTTCTTAATCAAAGCAGAGAAAGTTTCCGCAGCTGTGCGCGGGCTTACTGAATACATTGCAGACTTTGGGGTTTTAGCACTCTTGTCTACAAAATCGAAAAACAACAACTCATTAGTTGGCCGCGGAATAAGTGAGTTAAACAAAACAACGAAAGACCACAAAGAGATGCCCCACGGACTTAAGTCTGGGAGGATCAAGTTTACTCGACGAGGGCTCTTGGACGGATTCCTTGGTCTTGCTCTTTCCTTTCTTGGATTTGAAGGTGGGGATTCTCTTTTTTATTACATCTCCTGGTGAGTTCGATTGGCTTGAAAGCATGGTTTTGATTCTTCCTTCGACCACCATGTTCGAAATTCCGTATCATTGCTAGCGTATTGGACAAGTGGTTTAAGTGGAAGCCGCTCTTTCGCTCTGGTCAAAGCATAATACTTTTTTCCTGGCTCTTGCGGTCTATGCTTTTTATCTAGATTATGACTGCTTCTCACTGCTTCCCCTCTACTTTTCCTTTCCAAACAAAAGAATAAGCAATCTCACCCCTCATTCATTTATTATCTAGATGCTTCCCTATGAACTGGCCTTCCTCCCACATAACTTAAACAAAGAGAGAGTGTAGGAAGTGAATGAGCTTGGACTATGCTAATAGTAATAGAAGAAATTAGCCACTAAAGACACTTTTCATGATGGTCAGTCTCTCTCTTTCTTTAGGGGTCTTTAATAGATTCTTGTAAAAGCGGTTTCTGTTTACTAAACTTGGGCATAGAATGGGTTTCCTACTCTTTCTTTCAGCTATAAGGAAGGGGAAAGGTATGGTTATGTCCTAATCAAGCAAGAAAAGAGCACAGCGCGACATGCACAGCGCATGATAGCAAGAGAGATATGGTGCGGAGTTTCGATTTGGATTATCCGAGAAGCTAACTTGTGGAGTGAGACCCATCTTCTCAGATCAGAAGCCTACCCAACGGAAGAGCTCCCACCACCCGAGTGAGCCAGTTTCAGTAGGCTTTCAGCACCTGTACCTGGGCGAAGGAAGTGAGAAACTCTGCTTACTGCTATCGATACCGAATCCACATTTTATTAGTTGCCCGCTTCTCTCTCTCGTTGTTGCGCGCCTTCACTCTACAGAACTTCCAGCGCCTTTCCATTTCTCTTTTGTTAGGCGGACAGACCAGACCGATTGCAGTAAAGATGGGCAATGGCCCCGCGAAGTATTATGAGACGAAGCTCAGGGGCGGGAATCAATTTCTTATAATTACACTTGGCCGATCCATTGGCGGGGAAATCGCTGGTGAGAGTCCGTTGGAGCAGGAGCAAAAGTAGAGCTCTGAGGCGAAAGAGTAGCAAAGAGGAAATATAGAGCAGAGCCTAGAGGGCAAAGCAAAGATGATAGGCGTCAATAACAAAAGTACTAGTGTGAGTTCACAAATAAGAAACTACTCTAGCTCAGGTCTATGTACCGTCCGGTATTCTATTCGATCTATAGGGTTGGGCCAGCTTCTTCAGGCAAAGCAAAGGGCAGTGAAGAGACAAGACGACAAGGAACTACTAATGTGTAGCGTAGGGCCAAGTAACTGCTAATGTTACGCGGCAGTGTTGCTATTACGTGTCGCGTCAGGGACAAGACACTACTAGACAAGTCACTACTAAACAAGCAACTACTAGACAAGTCACTCCTAACCAAGCAACTACTAAACAAGCAGACAAGACGACAAGGAACTACTAATGTTCCGCGTAGGAGTTCTCGTGGCGCGTCAGTTGTTGCGCGTTAGCGAGTTAAGCGCGGTAGCGAGTTAAAAGAGCGTCAGTAGCATTCGGGTTGCGCGTTAGCGAGTTAAAGCGCGTCAGTAGTGCGGGTTACGCGGCAGTTGCTATTATGTGTCGCGGCAGGGCCGCTCTTCTGCTTGCTCGACAAAAGGAGAGGAAAGAAAGAAGGAGAGTGGATGAAGGGATAGGCGTCGTCGTGTACTAGCCTTGGCAAAGTAGAGTGATGTTTCCTCCTCGTAGAGGGAGAGTCCAGTAACCGATTTCTAAGAAGTGTCCTTTTCCGAACAAAATATTGAAGTTTAGCAGCAATCGTTTTCCCTTTTTAGGAGGTACATACGGGGGCATGTGTCTTTTTAAAGAAGGAGAGCGGTATTGTATTGTAACATGGAGGAAGCTTCCCAGCACAGGGCTTAGCTTGACTTACTGCTAGTGTGAAATACCTCAGGGACTACTAAGAGAAATAATGAAATAGATGCTTTTCTGGTTAGCAGAACTAGATACTATATACTTGAAAGTTGGCCCTCTCACCTATTGCTCCTGGTAAAAAGAGGCCCGGGATTGAACAACCATAGACTTTCTACTCCACTTTAGACGATACCGCTATCACATTAACCGCGCTGTAACTGTAAAGAGAGAGTTGGGCCAGTGCCGGTACTCTGTAAATAAGGAATCTATCTTATCGAGCATGTGGTCATGTGGTATAGAAATCGGATTTTGAACCTACCCAACTGCTTGGCGCGAGTGATGCTTCTTTTCTTTTCACTAGCCATCCTTCAGCTGCCCTTACTTTATGAATGAATGGCGAGACGAGATACCCAACTACAACTTGAACCGCGCTGAAGAACCCTGATTGAGATTACTTATTGTTGAAGCTGTAATAAACCCAACAAGTTAACGCCAACTACTAGACGCAAACACAAGTGAACCTTAGCAATGGCGACAGCCGGCAAGCTACTCTATACTATCTCCATATTCCATACTCAACACAGCTTGTTCTTTTGCCCAACTCGACTTTCAAGTTAATCATTGAATCTATATCACGTATTTCATATAACAACATAGTAATTGATAAGTGGGAATTGATAAGTTAACCAGGACAGTATTCTTTCTTGCTAAAGTCAAGCATTCACCTTAGCCGCAGAAATGGAACTTTCACAGTAGAAACTCCCTTTCCTGTTAGCGCATAAAAAGGAATTGAACTTGCTGCTGCTGACTCAGACTCACTACTTGTTGACTTGACTGGAGCTCAAATGACTCTGTTAGCGCACTATGTCTTGTTGGGCAAAACTACCTTATGTGCACGGCTGATTATTGGCTTTATTAATCGATTGTTGCTGCTTACTTGATAACTACGGACCAGTATACCACTAAGAATTTCCCTTAACCCTGCCCCCGCTTTCCTGGCACAGCTGCTGAACCTTAACTTAAATCCTTTCCTGTGTTTGTCACCTGTCTTCACCGGGAATTGAGCTATTTACCTCACATCTTAATGTCTTTGGTCCACTCTGCCCTTACTTACTTTACTTCTTCTTTGGTCCACTCTGTCCTTATTTACTTTACTTCTTTAGTCTTGGATTGAACCTAACATTCCTGGCTATAGGTCTATGTCCCCTATCTTTGATCCTTGCTTCACCTATGTGCCTTACACTACTCGCTTTTAGGCTTACTTTACTTAATCTTAGACTGTGAACTTACTATGCTAGTGAATCAAACTAACAACCAGGGCAGCGAAGAATGAGCTGGCTAACTAAGAAAAGAATAAACCCACTGCCAATAAGAGGAGCGCTGCCTTTGAATCACTGATCGCCGGGGTTGCAACAAGCAAATGGTACTTCCCTAATAAGAAGGATCCTGCTCTACTGCCTAACTGCCTTACTCTCTTTACTTTTAGCCTTACTTTAAGGCCTCTTTGCTTCTATGCCTCTACACCTTCCCTTCATCCTATCTATCCTATCTATCAGTCTTCCCCTTTACTCTTTAACCACGGATTCGGATCTTTATTTTACTGTTTCGAACCACAACATCCATGTTTGTTAGCCAGCTACTCTGCTCTCCTATTCTTATACCTTGGTGTTAGCTACTGATCTAAGTCTCGCTTTTGCTGGTTTGTTAGTTAATCTGCTTGTAAAGTTTCATTCAGACTATACAGCCATAGTACAAGTCATTCTCCACAAACCCATATGATAGACAAAGACATCCTCCGTACCACCGACCCTACAATGGAAAAACCCGTCTTCTCGTTTACCCAATTGCATCCGTTATTGCAGGATGGATTCTTTCATTCCTTATGCCGTTTCAGTGTCTCGAGTATGAGAGTATGGGGTGTACCTCCTCGTTCTTGGGCAGCTGAGCTCGATTCCAACTTCTCAAAACTAATTCTTTAACTGCGGAGCTCAACTCTTACTTTGGATCTCTTAAAACTTAACCAGCTCTCTGCCATTCTGACTTGCTTGTTTGTGATTCCCTTGTGTACATGCCGCTGTTCCTAATAGACCTATAGCACATGCGCTACTGCATTAAGGTAAGTGGTCTTCTTATTCTTTATCGAAAGGGAGAGGCATAACAGGACCTTAGTTCACCAATAATAAGAGGTGCTGTTAAAGCCTTCGAATAATGATGTTTACTTGACACCGGCACTAACAATGAGGAATGCGCTACTACCCTAGTAGATCGAGAAACACTACAGGAAGGGATCTACTGACAAACAGACTCGAACTACTGCTTTTAAGGCAGCCCTTCCCCTTATTAGTCTGTAGAGCTATTGCCCTTGATTCTTTCCCTCTGGACGGACACTTATCCTTGAACTCCACCAGTGCTAACAGGGTTCTCACAGCTGTCTCTTAGCCTTGTTTTGAAACTCACTTCCCCCACGCACTCTGACTCTTTGCTTTGATTCCACAGCTCTTTGCTTTGATTCCACAGCTCTTTGCTTTAATGCTCGAACTACTGACCCGTATTCCCTCGCTAATGATCTAGATCCTTTTCTCTTATTTATAAGTCATTGGACTAATAGTAGCAAGACGATAACTCTAAACAAGGGCAGCGGAACGATGGCTGCTTATAGGGCGATTACTGCAGCTTCTAAGCATTAAATCCCTTTCTCTTATTCTTTAACCAATGATCCAGAGCCTCTAGTCAATGTCAACACAAGAATAGAAATACTACCGACAATACTTACTGACTAAAACACTATTATGTACTACAACTCTGACTTGCATCCGCTTCTTTGCTTTAACCCTGTAGCTACTAGGAGCGAGAATGAAATCACTACTTGATAAGGAACAGAGCGGACAGTCACCAAGCCTTACTTGTTCACTTCAAACTAAGACTCCAGCCAGTTAGCCTGCCTTTACTTAATCTAAATATGACTTTAGCCCCGGAGCTCCTGTAGTTGCCCCTTCCATGCCTATGTTAACCTCTGAGTCTCTTCTAACCCACCACATATCTAGCTCCTCTGCTACTAACTCCAAGTACACCGCTCCTTGTTTGAAGTATGCCTTTCCCTACTTTTGTTCTTAAAAACCCAAGTAAAACACTTTATCTGACAATAATGAATTGAGTAGTGCCCCGGCAATCCAACCGACTACTGATTGGACTGAAAACGCTGCTTCGAGGACTCTCTCTTATATAATAAAGCACTCAGCTAGTACTTCTCGGAACCAAAGGAATGTAAGAGAATCAAACAAGTAAGTCAAAGAGAATTGAGCTATTAAGTAAAAGAGCGAAAACAGAGCTAAAGAACCCGGCTCAGAACGGGAATCCACCCCGGCAGTAATAGAATGAAAGGCATGAATGGAATAATGGAATTGAATAACCTTCAATCAGAATCGAACTAGTGCTTTTGAGTCTATAGCTACCGTTTTTGAGTCTATAAAACTGTGCCGTGCCGCCCCCATCGGGTCTTTTCTTCTTATATTGAGTATACCTATCTGGTCTATAAGGCTGACCCCCCTTACTTCCTTCTTTAGCCCCACTATTAATTAGTCTTACTTTACTTGATTGAAATCTAAAATAACTTATTCTATGCCCTGAGTATCCCTTTGTCAACTTCTCTTTCTCACTTGTTATTGCCCTTAGTATCCTTTTGTAAAAGAAAGGGGTATTGGCATGTGAGGGCGGAATCAAACAAAGTAGTCTAAGAATATGGATATGACCCAGCGCATCTAACAACCCGACCCAAGTAAAGGGAATCACACTCGGTAAACCAAGTCCTGCTTGCTCCTTACTTTCTAGAGCCTGTCCTGCCTTACTTGGATTCTATCACTACTGTCTTTCATTCAATATTTCCTGCTCCGTATTATGCTACTGACCCGGATTCCTTAGTTCGATTGGTAGTCCACCACCCCTTTTTCAAAGTATTACGCTACTTACCTAATTCCTGTATTGAAAGGTTTCGCCTATAACTCTTACACACATAAAATAATACTTGACTTTATCCTCATCTCATTCCCCTTCTCCTCGCTTTCAAACTGACACCACTTACTTGGATTTTGTAACTGCTGATCCTTATCTTGGCTTTGAAACCCATATCCTTGTCTTTTAGCCTTGCTTTACTGTCTCTAGGGCCTACTATCCAGTCTCTAATTCTTACTATCCCTTATCTAGACCTGGCACTGGCATGGCACTCCTGCTTTTCATTAGTCAATTAGTTATTCGTTTATTGTATATGAGATTTGATAGTATTTTCCGATGGTTTTCCTAGATATAATAGGTAAAAAAGGTATATTAATTGACTCTATGAGTATATGCGTAAAACACGCCATTCAAAAGGATGCTAAGACCTCGATAAGAATTGCACTTCAAAGTCATAATAAAGCAAAGCAATCCCAAGAACTCGACTAGTGCTCCTCAGACTTCAAACTAAGTGAACCACCCTAAGAAGTAAGGCTTTAACTGGCGCTAACAATGCCTAAACTTATAACTAAGAATACGCTTCTAATGTTCTCACTCGACATACAGAATCAAACCACAAAGGCTTTGGCCATCGCTTCTAAGGCAATATAACTAATATCACTAAACTAAGGCTTGACACTCAAATATGGAATCCAACCACACATAGCGAATCCAACAACCACCATTAGAAGAAAACCTAATAACCTCCACTCTGCTGTTAGAAGAAAACCTAATAACCTCCACTCTGCTGTTCGAGTTAGGGCCTTCCTTCCGGTAGTGAGAGTTAGAGACTTATACAGCTTACCCGCATTCTGTATCCATGCCTGGCTTTTGGAACTCATACTTATACCTTATATGTCTTAAATGCCTATGTGCGAGCCATCTTCGCTGCCCTTTCTTTCACTCTGAAACTGGTGCTTCTCAGGCTTGGGCTAGCGCTTCTCAGACTTTAACTAGCGCTTCTAGTATATTTGATTAATAAATAGAATAAAACTACTAGTTATATAATAATGAACACAAAGCTAAATAAGTTAACTCAAAGGAATAGTTTACAAGACCTTAACTCGAACTAGGGCAGCTTTAGATGGCTACTACACCATCGATTGAACTAGGAAGTAAGGTTGAATCACGGACTATAACAGAATGAAACAGTATACACCGATAAACAAGAATCAAACTGGAGAAAGTAAGGCTTTCGCCCCTAACGACTCAAACAAAGAAGTAAGGCTGAAGCTCTCCTACTACTTATAGGGCTTTAACTAGTGCTTACAATGCCCTAACAATGACATACTACTACTTCTCAGAATGACCCTAGCGCTAACAAGGGAAATAAAGAATCAATAAACCCCACGCCAATAGGAATCAAAGAAAGAAGTAAGAAATCCCTCCTAATAGGCTGTATCAGAATTCCCTCCCGCTAGACAACCCTAGCGCTCTATTCGCCCAAAAGTCAGAATTGTATAAATAGGTATAATTGCCTTAACTCGGAACTAGGAATTTCTACATGAAACGGGAATCCAACACTGCCCTCCCACTGCATGCGAACTGCTGATAACAAGATTGTCACTACAAACTAGGAATTGCACTCAAAAGGAGTAAATACGGAATTGACTGTAGTAGCCCAAGCCTTACTTGTTCACTTCAATCCTTACCCTTGCTCTGACAATCCTTTATCTTATTCTTTGACTTATTTTATTACTGAAAGCCTTTTAGAGCTCAGCTCATATAACTACATAGGGGAAAAGAACCCGGTATCCCATAAACAGAGCGTATTATTTATTTCATTGTTACTCCTTATTGTGCTTGTCCTTACTTAGTAGCTTGTATACTTGGCCGTTAGACACTTTTGATTAGTCATTATTTCTTATGTGGATTAGGCTTTGCCGACTTAAACAACGAGAAATCATCCTTACTCGGGGCGTCTACTTCAACTTAAAAAGCTGGAATCGAGATCATCATAAGGAGAAAGTGGAAATGGAGTTAGGGTGGAAAAGGGCCTTCTCTTGTCCCGCTGCTTAGCCTTGTCAAACTTATTGTCTTTTCGTGCACCTAGTTGGAATTGATTGAATCTTAGAAAAAGAATACGATAAGGTAACCAAAGAAAGAGCATCAACTTCATAATATTGAATCAAGTCAAGTAACAAAAGAGAAAGGATTGAATTAAGTAACAAAAGAGAGAGATAACGCCCTTATCCAAGTTCAGTTGTGTTGTCAACGATAGAATCAGCTTGGTCGAGTTCAATTCCTGTAGATTAGGGGACATGTATAAGTTTTGCACAAGTAGTCGAAGAATAAAAGAAAACCGGGGAAGCTGTGCAGTAGAGAAAGTATTATTTCCTAGGTAAAGCTATAGGAGTAATAGTTTAGTTCCTGCCCTCGGTAGAGCTGTAGGAGTAATAGGTTAGTTCCCGCCCTCCCGTTCAAGTATTAGAGGCACACTAGTAGAAGTCTTGTAAGTAGCACAGTGTAATTCCCTACATCGAGTTAAGCATGAGAAGTAGTTACATTATTCTGTTTGCCGGTACTGTTTAGCAGTTGTTTCAATTGCTAGTTAGTAGTTAAAGGCGGGGTTCCTGGTTGAGTTCCCTTTAGTAGTAGTCCAAATCCTATTAGTGAAGTTCCATTCTAGTATGCTCGGGTTCTACTCCTTGTATTGGCACTTAAGGATCCTGATCAGTAGTTAGAGCCTGTTTGTTGGTAGATGCATTTTGAGAGGAGAATTGGCTCAAGCCCCTGTTAGCACTGGTTATAGGCTGGAATCAAGTAAAGTAAGACTAATAGTGGAAGAAATAGACGTTAAGATACAGTAACAAAGGCTTATAGACAGTAAAGCAATACTTATAGGCATCATATGAGGTTGGAAAGCAAGGGTTGGCAATGTTTGGTAGTTAGGGGAGTCAAGAGTTAACACTTTCGAATGCCAAAAAGGGAATGCCAAAACCAGTTAAGCACGATCGGTTCCTTTAGTAGTCAAATAGCAGGTTAAATTCTTTAATGCAATACTGGAATGCTGGTTGAAAGTAGAGAGATCCGGGTCAGAGGTAAGCTCATTCACTTATGCAACAGTAAAATACATGTTCAAGAAACCTTAGCAACAGTTGCTCTTTATCCCCTAGCTGCAGTCGCAATAAGAAACAACTTAGCTTCATTAGCTCTTTGTCCCCTAGCAACATCTACTTCAACCCTGTGAGTTAGATGAGCCGAGCCCGGTACCTTATCCGATTCCGTTTTCCCGTCTTTTTTCAATGCATGGGTGGTGTATAGGTATGGGAGAGTCTTTCTTGATTTCCTTCCCACTGCTGATACAACTTCTATTCCCGCTTCGAAGCCAATAAAGTATACTCGATCAGAAGCAGTGCCTATCTATCCAATAGCGGAAGTAACAACAAACAGTGGCTCTTTAGACCCTAGCAACTGCCCTTAACCCAGCAAGACACTACTAGACAAGTCGACAAGCCGACAAGCAGACAAGTAACTACTAGACAAACAGACAGCCAAGTAACTACTAAACAAGCCGACAAGCCACGACTAATGTGGCGCGTAGGGTAGTTGGGCTAATGAACAAGCAACTACTAACGAACAAGCCGACAAGTAACTACTAATGTTACGCGTCAGTCGGGGTGCGTTAGGGAGTGAAAAGCGTTAGCGAGTTAAAAGCGTTAGCGGACAAGTAACTACTAGACAAACAACTACTAATGTTGTGCGTCAGGAGTTACCGGTTACGCGTCAGTGTTGTTTTTGCGTTAGCGAGTTAAGCGCGGTAGCGAGTCCCTAGCGTCAGTAGTTCCTCGTGTCTAGGCAGGGCCGCTCTTCTTATTGGACCCATAGGAGTTAAGACCGATAGGGATAGGGGCGGTTTCGACTTCAAAGGGAGAATTGTAGAATGACAATCGGCTTAGAATCTTATAACTAGCTGGTAACCTCGATCCTTGAAGAGCAGAGGAGTTCTATAACTAAGCAAATAAGGATGGATTGGCGTTTAAGCAGAAGTCACTCCCTGGGGATCATTCAGTAACAGGCAGTAATCGTAATCCAATTTCTTCCTTGCTTGAGCTAAGGTTGACTCTCTTGAGAAAGAGCTTGAGAAAGGAAAGAGAAATCCCTTTTGTTACCTTATTCCATTACGTAAAAGTCCATTCTTTGAATAGATCGGACGTCTGGTCTTGTCATAGAGTGATTTGGAGAAGCATTTGCTAAAGGGCAAAGGACAGTAACGCTCTGGTTTTGGTTTCCACCGAATCGAAAAGTATGAGAATTCTTTCCTGTGATCAATAATACAATACAGTTGCGTTTTTCTATCTTTTGCCATACCTGAAGTCTTAACCTTTCTATCGTTCTTCTTCTATCCTAAACTGAGAAGTGTGCTTCGTTCCTCTCCCTATCGGTCGTATAACCAACCTATCTCTTTGTTCTATTGTAGTGAATTAGCGTTGGGACTGACCTTTGGTATGCTCCCCGAGTGAAAATACCCTTCCTTTCCTTTTTCGGGCATTAAGCCTAACCTTAGGGCAAGAATCTTTCTATTCAAAATCAATAGAAATACGGAGCTTCAATACTTGGCTAAACACGGACTTGCTTTCGTGCTTCTTTTATGTCACATATTGGTGTCGAGTGGGAGACATCATACCAGCTTTTCGACCATAGTTATAACGAAGTTATTAGAAACCTTTAGGCCTCTGTCCGTCCTTGCTCCGCCCTACACATGGGTATAATAGGGCTTTTACTTTAATCACAGAAGATGGCATGGCAAGATCTTATCTGATGAATATTAGCTTGCTCCCGTGTCAGCTTCATCCTATATATATATATATTTAGATGTCTTTGCCTTCAACCCTGCACGTAAAAGATCTTTAGTCCAATAATCGTATGAGACAGCTAGCTTATCTTCTGCCCACTCAATTTGATGCAGCTTCATTAGCTTAAACAATAGAGTCAAGGTTGGTTCATTCAAGAGGGCACCACTAGATTGGAATCTCTCGATCAAACTCTCTTTCTCCGTAATGATTGATGATAGAAAAATCCATATAAAGACAGCAAGCAGGATAGAGCTTTATACACTTCCCCAACACCTTGCCTTTTATGATTAGAATGGACTTTAAGGAAGAATGTTGTAATGGAAGAAGATTGATTTCTAAAGAAGTGACAATCAATAAAGAATGCTCTCCTTAAATAGAAGGAAGACTTGTGGAAATGCAATTGCCATTAGGGGAAGAACTACAGGCAGGAAAGAGGCAAGAAAGATCCTCACTGGAAATCACATATCCTTAAGACATAGTAATTAGAAAGAGGCTGTTACAGATAGAAAAGAGGCTTATAGGAAGAGGGGAAATGCCACTACAGAGGCGTAGAAAGAAGGCAACTTCCAATGGATGGCTAAAAGGGCAAAGGAAGGATAGAGCCTGGCAAGACACACTGGTCAAATATTCAACATCTTTCAATAGTTGCGGAAGACTGCAATTGGAACAAAAGCCTCCGGCATAAAAAAGAGATGATCTATGAGAAGGTAATACGATAGGCATACTAGTGTTACCGTTAGTAGAATAGACTTGTAGATCTAAAGCCCCTTTTCGCCTTATGTTGAGTCAATCAAAGACAGCGGATATGCGATATGACAGAAAACGAGTGATTTCTTAATTCGTTGAAGCCTGTAAGCAAACAGCAAATCCTTTGGCCCGATCAAAAGTTTCATATTTGGTTGATGGAAGAATGGGAGATGTTTTTTCACAGCCTGTTAGAATAGGAAAGCAGGGTTGCTACAAGGCAAGTCTTGAAATGCATTCATAAAGTTTCTGATAAAATACATGGATTTATAGTGGGCATTATGCACTTCTGACCCGAAAACCCCTTAAGGGAAGGGCGGGGACAACGGGTAGGAGAAATCCATTTAGGTTGTTTGGGCTCTAGAGGGATTTGGTCTTTCTCCTCTTTGACAAGAGATGCTTACTTAAAGAAGTAGGATATGGATCCGGATCAGAGGCTCAAGTAAGCTTAGAAGCAGGAGAGGAGGGCTCTCTTTCTATTCTAGACAAAATGCCATAGAACAGGCGTCACGTGGGCAAGATAGGGAGAATTCTTCCTCATTTTCTTAGTCGAACAGATTTTTTGAGACTATCGAATTGACTGATGATGATTGCCCCCCGAGTTGTAGTCAAAGTGGTCAATGTCCCGTTCTAGCTCAAATGTTATATATATATATATAGTTTATTGACTTAACCGAGATTCTGGCCTTCTCTTACCTTGTAGTTCAACTCATCAATAAGAAACACCGGCGTAACTAAACTATTCCACTATTTGCCTTGCTTTACTTTGATGATGGCTGTGCTTCTCTTTTGTTCTGCTTGACTTGCCTTCTTGCCTGAATAATCGCCTTCTAAAGCCTTAACCGAGACGAGATGATGGTCTTCTCCTTAGCGCCCAGCCCTTGAACTTGAGTTAAACGACGCAAACTCATAGTAAGCGCAAGTATCTGATTCAATGATTTGTTGCTTCTGCCCTTGAAAGGAAATCATCAATTGGGTACTCGGTGTGGTCCAGACTTAATATACGCTTAAATGTAAGTTAGGATAGGATGCCAGTGTTGTTGGTTCTGTTCTGCAAAGTGGAGTTCGCCGAGGATACAGGGATGCGTTAGCTTATAGGTGTTTTTAGTAAGGAGTTGTTGACGGAAAGGGAGTTTCTATTCCTAAATGATAGGCGGGTTAGAGATATTCCATTGGGTAGCATCCAACTGTCCCAGACTTCTTAATGGTTGGTTGCGATAGCAGTCTCGTATCAAGTATAGTAGCCTGTAGCAAGGCAAGTAATAAGTACTTCATACAAGTTTCTTTGCTTTCTTTGGGTTGGGTGCGAGTGCTATAAGCATATTCGAACAGTTCCAAAGTGGGCTTACGTTCATAAGAAAGTATCTAGTAGCTCTGCTTAGGTTTAGTATCAAGAATCGGGAAAGAAAAAGAGAGCACTCGAAAGATGGCTACAGCAACAAGGGCAACAGCAAGGGGGCAAGCGCCCAAGCCACTCTTTTTGAGTCCTAATTAATACAGCCAGACTCGTCAATAAATTGCCAAGCAACTGTCGGGATCTTTATCTAAAGCATAAGAATTGCCTGTTTCTATTCCCGAAAACGCGTTACAAGAGCATCTCTTTTTCCATTAGGCGTATCTTTCATCTGTACCTTCTAAAGCTGTGGTGCAAGGGAATAAGCAACGTGTATAGTATAGCTAAGGCAAGCTAGTTCTGTCTGAAAGCCAACAAGCTTATAGTATAATGTATAGCTTACGGTGCTTGTCGGGACCAAAGAAAGTGTCTTTGTTTCGGTGTTGTGGGTTAACTACTTACTCTTTTAGTGCTGGGCAAGTAATAGAAAGGAAGTCTCATAATGTTGATGACACATATAGAGTAGTTGGGTAAACAACCAGCTTAGCTTTTGACACTGCAACATGGAATTTAACTGAACAAGCAATTCCAGATCAACTCGCTAAGGCACTTTTGCCAAGTATAGAATTCGAATAGAAATCAAGTGACAACCACAACTCTTATAGAATAAAGTAAACAAAGGGAAGCAGGCCAAGAAATGCTAAAAGTCAAAGGTGCGCACAAATTAAGTAACAAGGCCCGCTCGCTAACACACTAACAAGCAACTCCGACTTATAACGTGAGCGGATCGGATCCTCGCTTGTTGAATTTAGAATGAAAAGAAGTTCAATGAAGAGAAAAGAAGTGGAATAATATACATCATAGTAAACAACTAAGAGATAATAGTAAAAAACGAAGCCATCCTTACTGCTGCCCTGACTTTAAGAACTGCTATTGGCAAAGGGTAAACTCGCGCTAGCACCACTCACTCCAATAAATAAGCTCACTTCCAACAACAATAATCACTTGAGTTGCCTTAAAGAGAAGAATTGATATAGGCGTAAAGTGCCTATACTAGCAGGCAGGACATAGGCATACAAAGTACTAGAAGTATACAGAGGCATCCTTTCCTGTTTAATTGAATTGAGGCGCAGTCTTTCTTCGCCAGTTTGCTAGCTCGGTCTAGTTTCAAGTGTAGTAAAAAGAAAGGTGGATATTGTATATAATAAAGTCATCTTCCATCCATATTCTTTTCTTAAATGAATTAAAGCAATAATAGCGTTTTTCATTGAACTAGTAGTGTTTGGTTTGTTTGTTCCGTTGTGCGTTGAATTCGACTTGTTTATTTGCTTGTTTCGACCTCAACACTGATTGAATTGCCTGGCCTGGTCTACCGCCGCTACCGTAGTTGGCTTCTATCTATGATTAGACAGCCGAACACTTGAATTGTAATAACAGTTATTAGTATCTTGATTGTTGCTACCGCACTTAGTCCTTTTGGTTTCGTGGTTCCTTTTCTTTAGGTATACCTTTCATCTTCAGTAAGATGGCTATTTTTGACCAGATTGATGCGCTGGCCGAATTATGCTTCAAGTGGTGGTCTAACAGCTGTCCTTATAAAAAGAATGCCAATCAATCAGAAATCATCCTTCATCGAGTGCTTGCTTTGCTTTCTAGCATCTGCCTTCTATCTATGCCCTTGTGGTCGTTAATGGGAGCAAATTCTTAGTTGTTTTATACATAACCGGAACCTACTCACTTGAAGAAAGGCTAATCAAAGGCAAAGCAAAGCGGCCAGCTATAATGGGTCACAAAAATAAAGCACCATTGCTTC
>JAIWVJ010000190.1:0-10377 GCA_024322285.1 Musa beccarii
CCTTTTGGATTAGTGGGTCTCTACCCAATAATCTTTTATTAGCAATTATTGGATCTCATCTCAGGATCTAATAATTCAAGGGCTTAATGGATATCTAATAAGACAGGGGGTTCAGCGAATATCTCATATCCGAACCTCTACTCGTCGCAACACCTACCATATGTGTGTGACCCTCTAGGCCCAATATCGAGTTGGCAATGAGTCATACTTGTCAGAACTCCTTCTGACTTAGTGAATTATTATCTCTATAATAATTCACCTAACTCATCGACTGTGGACATACCAGGCCACTACGCCGCGGCCCCCAGACGATAAAGGGGAATCCAATCCTTTGGACCTATCTGTCCTCAGTTACCATGTATCTATAATCTCTGATCCATCTAGTATCCTAGAGACTCAATACCGGGCATGGTATTGTCATGCACATACGGTCTCTCCTCGAGTCTTGCGCTTATCGGATTCTCCCGAAGAACTCTTTCTCTCTCAATCCGAATAACCTTGGTCAAGGATTTGTTTGAGCAAGAACACATGAGATATTCCTCTCATAATACTGAGAGCGGATGTTTCTATATTGACACTCAATAGCCCTCGTAAAGTTGATTACCACTCCTAATGACCAACTGTACTAGATATGGAACTTTTCAAAACTATAAGTCCATATCAAAGAGTGGAGTACTCATACAGGACATCCTTAGTGTCTTAAGTCTAAGGACCAGATACACTACTGGGACTACGGAATCATTGTCTGACGTGAGGTATCAATAACCATTCAGCATACCGTAGGTGGATCAATCAGTGAATTCATTCTCCAATGAGCACCTGCACTATACCCTTAGTGTCCCCACATGAGTAGCTATGAGACCAGCTATCTCCATCATATGAACGGGTATACAGCACACTAGTCTATCCGGTTATCTCGATGTCCTTCTCGAGCAACCTATGACCAGGATAATTTAGGATCTATGTTTAAAGGTGAATCGATCTCATTATCGTAATCTCATCACGATCCAATTCCCATTGCACAGATCCAAGGACATCATAATATACATCTAGATAATGTGAGATAATGCCAATAATCATAAGCAAAGAGATTGACGCAGCGTGTTACAGGTGCAATCACTCATGTGATTGGCTTGTAGGGCACCTATAACTAGCAATCTCCCACTTGACCTAAAGCCAATCACCAACATGTCTGATCCCCATCAGACCTTTGTGACGCTCAAAGACAATCTGAGTCAATGGCTTTGTCAGTGGATCTGCAATGTTATCTTCGGATGAAACTCTTTCCATTACTACATCTCTTCGGGCCACGATCTCTCTAATAAGTTGGAACCTCCTCAGAACACTTCTGATGAGACCCGGGTTCCCTTATTTGAGTAATCGTCCCGTATTTGTCGCAATATAAAGGAATCAGCTCCTCGCTGCTCGGGATGACTCCTAGATCTGTGATGAACTTCTTCATCCAGACTCCCTCCTTTGCTGCCTCTACCGCAGCAATGTATTCCGCCTCTGTGGTCGAGTCAGCAGTAGTGTCTTGCTTGGAACTCTTCCAGCATACTGCTCCTCCATTCAGGGTGAACACATACCCTGAATTAGACTTGCTATCATCGACATCGGACTGGAAGCTCGAGTCCGAGTAGCCCTCAACCTTGAGGCTACTACCTCCATATACCAGTAAAAGATCCTTAGTCCTTCTCAAGTACTTAAGGATACATTTTACTACTTTCCAGTGCTCCAAGCCTGGATCTGCCTGATATCTGCTCGTGACACTCAGAGCATATGCTATATCAGGCCTGGTACATAACATATCATACATGATAGATCCTATCACTGATGCATATGGCATCATATCTATGTGTGCCCTTTCTTGAGGAGTCTTTGGGGACATATTCCTAGAAAGTGATATTCCATGTCTCATTGGTATGAGACCTCTCTTGGAATTTTTCATGTCAAACCTTTTGACAATGGTGTCTATGTACCTGGACTGGGATAAGCCAAGCATCCTCTTGGATCTATCTCTATAGATCCGTATCCCCAATATGCAGGATGCTTCCCCTAAGTCCTTCATGGAGAAGTGCCTAGATAACCAAGTCTTTACTGTGGAGAGCATTCCTACATCATTCCCAATAATCAGGATGTTATCCACATATAATACCAAAAAGGTGATAGTGCTCCCACTTAATTTCCTGTACACCCAAGGTTCATCTTCGTTTCTTAACGGGTTACAAGATCTCGATCGCAACATCAAATCTTATGTTCCAACTTCTCGATAGCTTGCTTCAATCTATAAATGGACCTAAGCAACTTGGCACACCTTATCCTGGCTATCCTTGGATACTAATCCTCAGTGTTCGTATCATATACACCTCCTCATCGAGGTTACTACCGAGGAATGTGGTTTTGACGCCCATCCGCCAAGATCTCATAATCATAGTGTGCCGCAACAGCTGAATAGAATTCGAATGGGATTTTTAGCATGTACTATCGGTGAGAAAGTTTTCGTCATAGTCAACAGACTCTTGGCTTGGATTTATACTCCTTCAGCTATCTAGCCTTATTTTATATGGCCTCTACTCTTTCCATCTACTCTAATCTTCTTTCAAGATCCACTTATACCAATCGGTACATATATTCTTGGGTGCATCAACTAGGTTCCAAACCTTGTTGGAGCATATGTAATCCATTTCGAATTCATGGTTTCTCGCCATTTCCTTTGAGTCTATGCTCATAATAGCCTCCTTCGTCAGAGGGTCTTAGGATTAATATTCTCAATATCCTCTTCTCCGGAGAAGTATCCTGTATATATCTCTTTAGGAGGACGGGATACTTTATCCTGACTCCATGCAAAGTTGGAACTTGTGTGTTAGGTATCCGAACTGATGACTCGGGAATGGTGCTTGAGCTAGTTCCTCCAACTCACTCAACTCCTCTATCATGCTCCTACTCATCTCCACCAAGAATGTGTTTCTTCTCAAGGAACACTACTTTCTTGGTTACAAAGACCTTTCGGGTCCTCAAGGCGACAGGAAATAATACCCACAAGTTTCTTGGGGTATCCTACTAACTTGCACCGTTCCGGCTCCTAGATTCCAACTTCTGTCGTGTTGTATCTCTTAACGTGGCAGGGCAGCCCCAAATCTTAATAACTTTTAAGATTCAGCTTCTTCCATTCCATATCTCGTAGGCGGGCGATATCACCGATTTAGTTAGAATTCTATTCGAGAGAGGCAAGGCTGCGGTTTCTAGGCAAAACATCCTAGAATGAGATAGGCAGGTTAGTACGAACTTATATCGTGGTACGCATTCATGTCTAACGATTAGGTACGATTCACTCGCTTTCCTGGATACACCATTAAGCTATGGTGTATAAGGAGGTGTCCATTAAGGATCAAATCCCATGGTTTTGAGGCTCAGGTGAACTCACTGTACTCGAAGTACTCACCTCCTCGATCTAATGAAGGGTTTTAATACTTTTCTTGTTTGGTTCTCTACTTCTCATTTCCTCTTAGGCTTTCTTATACTCATGATATGTGTGATTTGATATCAGCATATATAAACCATTATGCAATATTCCTCTAAATGATGATCTCATCATCTAATATTATTGAACAACCATTATTCTCAAAAACTAATTTATATCCAATAACTATCAAACATGAAATGGAAATAATATTTTTGATAATAGAAGGAACATAATAGCATGCATCTAATGCGATAATAGCTCCCACCAGGCATATGTAGGTGACCTTGCCAATGACCACTATAGCAACCTCCATGCTCCATTGCCCATCTTAAGGTTCGTCTCGCCTGCTCGATCCCTCCCAGGTCTGCCGTAAGTCTGTGAACACACGAATTGCAAATATGATAATCACTCCGGTATCTTAATACCCATGTGTTATCATAAGGTTATGACAAATGGAGACTAATCATGAATGCATTCTGAAGCTTCTCAAGCTTTTGTTTCTTCTCTCTGCAAGGTACTCTTTGCGAGTTCTCTTCCGATGACTCCATCTTTGTCCTATGATGGAAGCTTACTAGTCTTTTCCTTTGTTGGGTCTTTCTTGGCAACCTTTGCCTTACTCCATTTTGCTCCTCGCTCTTCTTAATGGTCTTCATAGATCTTCCTTTTTCTTTCCGGGTCTCTACTCGCAGTAGAAGGCTGGCTTCTCTTATGTGAAGGTGCTCTCACAGCTGCCTCTCAATATATTGAGGAGCTTCTAGGAGGTTCACCTCAAGTTTGTTCATATTAAAATTCATTTTGAACCGAGGAAAAGAATGCAGTAGGGACCAAGTACAAGATCCACACATAGGCTATCCTTCTGGACTATTCCTAGACACTGTGTGGATTTCTCGATCCACTAACCATCATCTTAAGGACATAGTTGCTGAACCAGTTGTCCCCTCAGTCCATCCTAGCACGGAAAAGACTTCTTTGTCTATCTCATATCGCTGAAGTTCTTCCCCTGTTCTCAAAGCTTGATTTGCGAAGTATGTAGGAGCATCAAATTAGCATCCATATTTACACATGCCGCTCCCCATTAACTCAAAAAGATCGCAAGAGGCCAACATAACGCAGCTTATCTCTATCACGCTTGGCTCTCTTCGTCGCAGCGTGAGGATCACTATATTAAGGACATATCGCGATTTTCTCCGGCTCGTGGAGAATGATTCTCAGATTACGAAAGCCAATCCATTATAATTTGGACTGTTGATGGCGGCCACATCAAGTATGCCGCGTAAAGTTGATTTAGAAGGTGACATTTTTTTGAAATAAAAGATGTATGCAGAATCTCAAGTCAACATCTCTGAGATTTTGCAGAAATTCTTAAACAATAATTAAGATAAGGACTTCTTTCTTAATGTAATTCCCACTAATTTTTCCGAGACACACAACAATTCTTCCTCAGGTATGTGAATCCTGAGACCCTGTGATGGATCTCTAGTGGGGATCGGTGATCCAGTCGGTGTCTTAACGCAACCCTCGAGGGACTCGACCAATCACGTTAAGCCCAGTAAAATGTAGACAACTCTTACCAATCTACAACTTTCGTGATTCCCATCCTCTGAGTTAGCCCTCCGAGCTACTACATGTAGCCCTCGAGGGACTTGAAGCAGCCATAATGTTCCTAAGCTAATTCATTAACATTGTTACTAAAGTGAGTCCGATTATGCGGATATACTCGAGGACTCCGACTAAGCATACTTATGTCCTCGGGTCACCTCGGCGTCACTATGTACCGTAGAATAAGATGGCGAGATGCTTGATATAGGTGAGTCTCGAGGGACTCGACTCAACTAAAACTTACACTGGGAATCTGGCTCTAGCTATACCCATTTAAGGCCACGCTGGGTCAATCTAATTACCTCATGCCATCTGGAAGTAATATTATTAATGGAAAGATTTTTGATTTGGTCTCCTAACATAAAGTGTATTTTGGTAATTATGCCGTAAGGGATAGAAATTAGAATTTTGGAAATTCTAAAGGTATTTTCGTAATTATACACTAAAAGGGACAAAATCTAAAATTTCTAAAATTTCGGTGGGCAAAACCATCTTTTGTCCCATTAACCCTAATACATCACCGCATTGCTCGCGACCATCGCACCATGCCTGTGCAGCCGCTTCTTGCTTTCGCGTGGAGGGCAACCGCCGTCGTCGTTGTTCAGCTGAGGGCGCCCACCACTCCGGCGCCTTCATGCGGCGCCGCCCGCGAGCAGTAAGTCGCATGCCGCCACGCCTCTGCAGCGTGGGCGCCCAGTGCTTCTGGTAGATACATTGTCGCGTCCTCGAGGCTCTCGCCACATCGCTACCGCGGTCTGGCCACAGCGCCGCTACCGTGAAGCGGGTGCCCACTGCGGGCGCCTGGCGGTGCTGCCCCACGGTCTTTTGTGTAGGCCAGCCCTAACGACTTACGGCCCTTGGTGATGGTTCACATTGCCCATGCGGTGCAAAAGCGAGCCTTGCGGCGGCCGTTACGATCTAGTGTAATATGAGGCAACATCTGATTCTTTGCCTTTCCTGCTCTTTTTGCACTTAATGATTTTGGTATCAAAAGCAGATCTAGAACACAACACACGTAGTTTAGATTAAGATCTTCACGCGAACAACCTCGGCTCACGATACCATCTTTGTTAGGAAATCCGTCGAAGAGGTAAGGAAGCGATATCGCATCTTGGCAATGAAGACGAGAAAAATAAAACACCCCTGATTTCCCATAGAAAGTTTCCGTCATCGATGCGAAGATCGATGCGTCGAAAAATAAATCCACAAAAATACACGTGTAAAAAGAAGATACCTATGGAGATCGTATATCCCACACGAATTCCTATGGGTGCATTCAGGAGGAGGATGAAGGAGGTCAAGCGTCCTCTTCTCTGGCGGTATTCACATGGTAGGAGATTGCGATGATGCACCTCTCTACTGGGGGAGAGGAGAACAAGAGGTGGCTACAAAACCCTCGACCCTATAGAGCTCTAGTTCCCTCCCATTTATAGAGGCCCCTGAAAACCCTAATGGATCTTTGCCTCTATTGGGTAGCTGGATATCCATCCAATTACAAGAAGCCTTTTGGATTGTGGGTCTCTACCCGATAATCTTTTATTAGCAATTATTGGATCTCATCTCGAGGGATCTAATAATTCAAGGGCTTAATGAATATCTAATAAGGCCAGGGAGTTGACCATTGAATATCTCATATCAAGAACTCTACTCGTCATGCCAACACCTACCATATGTGTGTGACCCTCTAGGCCCAATATCGAGTTGGCTATGAGTCATACTGTCGAGAACTCCTTACGACTAAGTGAATTATTATCTCTATATTAATTCACCTAACTCATCGGCTAACGGACGCATTTTGCCAGGCCACTACACTGTAGCGACCCCAGGTGATAAAGGGAATCTGATCCTTTGGACTATCCCGTCTCGATTTACCATGTATCTATAATCTCTCATCAATCACAGTATCCTAGAGACTCTATGCTGGGCATGGTATTGTCATGCCCATATGGTCTCCTCGAGTCTTGCTAACTTGTCGAGATTATCGAAGAAGAACTCTTTCTCCTATCGTCAGAATAACCTTAGTGAGGATTTATGCGACAGAACTTCATGGGGATATTCCTCTAATAATACTAAAATTGGATGTTTCTCTATTTGACACTTAATAGCCATCGTAATGAGTTGATTACCACTCCTAATAATACAATTTGTACTAGATATGGAACTTTCCCGAACCTATAAGTCAGGTATCAAAGGAAGTGGAGTACTCATCTGAGGACATCCTTAGTGTCTTAAGTCTAAGGACCGAGATACCTTTCTTGGGAATATAGAATCCTTTGTCAATACGTGAGGTGTCAATAACCATCCGACATGCACGTGGAAGTGGATCAATTAAGTGAATTCGTTCTCATTGAGCACTTTGCACTATGCCCATAGTGTCCCCACATGAGTAAGCTATAAGACCAGCTATCTCCGTCGCACGAGCAATTATCTGTTTTACCGAGTCTATCCAGGTTATCTCGATGTCGCTTATCGGAATGACCTATGATCGGGATAATTTAGGATCTATGTTTAAGGTGAATCGATCTCGTTATAAATAATGTCATCACGATCCAATTCCCGTTACCTGCAGATCCGAGGACATCGCGATATACATCTAGATAATGTGAGATATTGCCTGACCATCTTAAGTAAAGAAGATTGGCCAACGTGTTATGAAGTGCGCGATCACTCGTATGATTGGCATGTAGGACATTTATAGTGCTAATCTCACATACGACCTAAAGCTAATCACCAACTATGCGTATAGATCCCCATCGTAGGACCTGCTTGTGGCCTTCAAAAGACAATGCGATTGACTGACTTTGCTCGGTTAGATTTACTGCAATGATATTGTGCAGTTGAACTCTTTCCGCTACTACATCTCTTGGGCCAGATCTCTACTAATAAGTTGGAACCTCCTCGAAAACACTTCTAATGAGACTTGGGTTCTTTTATTTGAAGTAATCGGTAAATCGTATTTATTCGTAATATAAAGGAATCGGCTCCTCTCATTGCTCGGGATGACTCCTAGATGCGGCGATGAACTGCTTCGTCCAGACTCCTTCACTTATTGCCTCTACCACGGCCAATGTATTCGCCTACTGTGGTCGGTCGATGATGGTGCTTGCTTGGAACTCTTCTAGCATCTGCTCCTCCATTTAGGTTGAATACATACCACGAATTGGGCTTGCTATCATGCGATATTATTTGGAGGCTCGGTCAAGGTAGCCCTCGACCATGAGGCTACTACCTCCATATATCGATAAAAGATCCTTAATCCTTCTCGAATACTTAAGGATGCATTTTCTTGCTTTCCCGATGCTCAAGCACAGATTGGATGCACGATATCTGCTAAGTGACACTTAGAGTATCACGCTGCCATCGGGCTGGCACAGTACACATAGCATACATGATAGATCCTACTCCATTTGCGATGCCGTATGGCATCGTATCTATGTGTGTCCTTTCTTGAGGAGTCTTTGAGGACATATTCTACAGAGTGATATTCCATGTCTACATTGGTATGAGACCTCTCTTCCAAATTTTCCATATCGAGAGCCTTTTGACAGTGGTGTTCATGTGCAGAATTTAAGGATAAGCTAAGCATCTCTTAGGTCTATCTCTATAGATACATATCCCAAATATCGCAGGATGCTTCCCTAAGTCCTTCATGGAGAAGTACCTGAGATAGCCAAATCTTTCTTGTGGAGAACATTCTTACATCATTCCCGATGATCGAGGATGTCGTTTCACATATAATACTAAAAAAGGTGATGAGTGCTCCCCGCCCAATTTTATGCGCACCTGAGGTTAAATCTTAGTTCTTAATGAAGTCATAAGATAAATCGCCTCTTCGAATCTTATGTTCCAACTTCAATTGGCTTGCTTCAATCCATAAATGGACCTAAGTAACAACACACCTTATCACAGGTTATCCTTGGATCACGAATCCCCTCGAGTGTATCATATACACCTCCTCATCGAGGTTACCATTGAGGAATGTGGTTTGGCGCGATCGCCAGATCTGCGTAATCATAGTGTGCTTACAATAGCGATAGAATTGAATGGATTTTAGCATGGCTACTGAGGTTAGAAAGTTTCGGTCATAGTCAACACCTTGGCTTTGATGATAACCCTTAGCCACTAGCCTTGCTTTATAGGTCTCTACCTTTTCCATCTACTCCCGATCTTCTTTTTGAAGATCACTTGCGACCCGATGGGTACAATCACTGCATTTGGGTGCATCAACTAGGTTCCAAACCTTGTTGGAATTATATGGAATCCATTTACGAATTCATGGCTTTCTTGCCATTTCCTCGGAGTCTATGCTCATAATAGCCTCCTCGTAGGTCTTAGGATCAATATCCTCAACATCCTCTTCCTACGATATATCCTGCAGCATGTCTCTCGCCAGAGGATGGGATGCTCTATCTGACCTATATGCAAAGTTGGAACTTGTGTGTTAGGTATCTCGAGCAGACATTACGGGACGAATTGCTTGAGCTAGGTTCTCGAGCCTTGCTCAACTCTATCATGTTTCCACTATCTCCACTCAAGAATGTGTTCCTTTCTCAAGAAACAACTGCTCTCTTAGCTACAAAGACCTTTCGGTCCTTAGGGTGATAGAAATAATACCCAATAAGTTTCTTTGGGGTATCCTACGAACCAAATTGTTCCATCCTAGATTCCAACTTGTCGAGGTTGTGTCTCTTAACGTGGAGGCGGGGGTAAGCCCCAAATCTTGCTAACAACTTTAAGATTGGGCTTCTTCCCATTCCAGATATCTCATATGGAGTAGACATCATTGATTGTAGTTGAGAATTCTATTGAGAAGGCAAGACTGCGTGTTTCTAGGGCATACTCCTAGAATGAGATAGATGGAGTTAGCTTAACACATAATAGAGCAGCGCACATGTCTAGCCCAATTAGTTGTGATTCCTCCTTTCTCTGAGACACCGTGTAAGGTGTGGTGCTATAGGAGGTATCCATTGGGGATCAAATCCCATGGTCTTTGAGGAATGGGTGAACTACGGCACTTAAATGCTCACCTCCTTCGATATCTAATTGTAAGGGTTTTAATACTTTTCTTTCTTATTTGGTTCTCTACTTCTCATTTCCTCTTAGACTTTCTTACACTCTATGACATGTGGAGCTATATCTAGCATATATAAACCATTTATGCACATCTTCCTCTCGTGATGATCTCATCATCTAATATTATTGAACAACCATTATTCTCAAAAACCAATTTATATCTAATAAGCTGGTCAAAACATGAAATAGAAGTAATATTTCTGATAATAGAAGGAACATAATAACATGTATCTAATGCAATA
>JAIWVJ010000191.1:0-10344 GCA_024322285.1 Musa beccarii
AATCATTCAAGCTCAATTTATCAACTCAAGACTCATAATTAAATTATTATTTTTGAGATTAATAACATGAATAAAGTCATTACTGTATCATCAAAATCTCATTCGTAATTCTAATGATTTATAAAATATCATAAATGAATTTATCACTTGCCTTTCATTAAAAATTGAAAATCAAACTTTATCATAAAAATTGTCAAGGCATAAATGCAACATATTATTCCAAGACATGAGATTCAATTTATCATGATAATATGTTTCATGTTTCAAAAGATGAGCATCAAATTTTAAAATCGAAACATGAGTTTATCATCATGATATAATATCACAAAGTCATTAAGCATGATAACAAACTTCTAATATTTTCATTTCAATGATGATTTCATAATGTATGTTCAAATATTTATACGGAAGCCATCATTGTATAAATTTGAAATACAAGTTGTCATTTAGCCCATTAAGATCAAAAGCATTACACGTAAAGCATCATGATAGTGTAATTTCTCATTTTTATGTGTTCCATTTAGTGATTTGGCGTTCATATGAGTATCTCATGTTTTCATATAGGTCCAAAGAGCATGTTTCAAAGAGAAATCATTAAGGCCAAGCGTGAGGCATATTTTTAAAATATTCATCATGTTTATTTTATGAGATTCACAAGACTCAACATAAATTCATTCATCTCAATAGAATGAAAAAAATACAAATTTCATTTTAAAGCAATTTGATGTGAGCATATTCAAAATTTTTATGAAAACATGTATCAAAATAAAACACAAGCTTAGTCATAAAAATCGTCAAGACCAAATATATGTAAAAATGATAGCACACTTTCAATTTTTTTATATTAAAAGGCCATGTTCAAATTTTTGCCAAATTTATGAATCTATTTATAAATTTGAAAAATATCATTTTCATCATCACAATATGACACTTTATTACTTCAAAAAGCTCATCGTGATATAAAATCATCAAAAGCATCATATTTAGAGACAATGTAAACCATCAGAGATACACATGCATGGATTAATCTAAGCATTATCACAAATCTTGCATCATTCATATATTTACTTTTCAAAAATACTATAAAGAAAAGCATAAGTATAATTTTGAAAATTTTTTTAATTTCTAAAAGTACTAAGAAAAGTATAAAAAAAAAGAATCCTACTAACTAAGTTAAGCATTCATGGAAATCATCAAGTAATTTCAAAATAATTCCAAGGAAGTTAAGTTACTTACCTCATTATCGAAGCCCATTAAAAGCGTAGATTGCTTCTTCTTTTCTTGATTCTTCTTTCCAAACCTTCTTCTTCTTCTTTGGCCTCTTTCTCCGTTCAAGTTCATTTTATTGTTTTTTTAATTTTTGTTTAATGAGCTTATTTAACATTCGATTATTATGTGTTCAATGTCCTCATTGTCCTCATCACTTGAGTCATTTACTCAAGTAGCATTTTCATAATTAGGAGTTCAAAAACCTTCTTGTTCTTTAGAAGGTTGTTCATGTCATTCATCATGTTTATCATATTCATCATGTTCCATTTCACTTAGGTCTTTAAGGACCCAATGAGTTCATCAATAGAATAATTATTTAGATCCTTTGATTCTTGAATCATCGTTATTTTAGGATCCCACCATTTTGAAAGGGATCTTAAGATCTTGTTAGTGAGTTCAAAATCAGAAAAAAAATTTTACCCGAAGACTTTTTCAAGCTATTGGTGACATCATTGAAGCGCGAATGTACATGTCGTCGATAGATTAAACTTAGTGTCATTTGGAAGAGCTCAAAATCATGCAACAAGAGGTTTGCTTTCGGGTCTTTAACTCTACTGGTTCCCTCATGCGTGATTTCAGAGTGTTCTGCCATATATCAAAAGCCATTTTACTTGAAGGAATTCGATTGAGCTCATTTTTGTTCAAAGCACAAAATAAGGCATTCATAGCCTTTGCATTCAAAGAAAAAGATTTTCTCTCTAAGTCCGACCATTCGAATTTAAGTCGGTTTAGAGGAAGATTGAAAAACTTAGATTTTTAGATGATGTTCCACAAATCAAATCCGTGAAAGCATAGAAAACTCTCATTGAGTTTTCGATAAATTAATGATGCGTCCGTTAAAGAGCGATTGGGCGAAAAAATGAAAAGCCCTCTTGAAAACCATTTAGAGTCATTTCTCACGGTGTAAATCGAAGAAGCATTAGCTCTGCACGATACCAATTGTTAAGAGGATCGGCGGCACTAAGAGGGAGGGTGAATTAGTGCAGTGGATAAAACAATAGATTTTTCAGCGATTTAAATCAAGTTCGAGAGCTTAAATGCACGATGAAAACAGCGTTTCGTTTGAAGCCCGAGGAAGATTAGCGTTCTAACTTTCAAAGCATCATGTCACCAAAGATAAAAGGAAGTGGTGTAAGTAAAGTAAAGGCTTGCGGCAAAGTAAAGCAGAAATTTAAACACTCACCTGATCAAAGACCAGCGATGTATATTGGTTCGGTCAAAGTGACCTACATCCACTTAGAAGCCTTCTCCGATGAGGCTCCTTCTTCCACTACTCAAATCCTTTGAAGGGAAGGATCAAATACCCCTCTTACAACCCTTTTACAAGTGGTTCACACTCTTACAAAATTTCCATGAAGAAGAATGAGGTGAACACTTAGCAAATGAAGAACAAGACTTTCCCAAGACTTATTTTCAAAATCTAACTACTCTAAGGAGTTGTATTTTTGATTTGAAAGGAAAGGAGTATTTATAAGCCTCAAAGTGATTCAAATTTGGAGCCTAAACATTGGAACTCAATTGAATTTGAATCTTTTGAGTTCCACGGTCTTTTTGTCGAGTTTGGATCCCGGCCCGACGTTCCACTGTGCCCAGGAAGTGCTACATTGCTTGGCAGTAGACTTGCTGACAGCTGCTATGGCACCCTACCAGATGCGGTCTTCTGCTGCACAACTTTCTTTGAGCTAGCAGTGCGTACGCATCGTTCAACTCTTGTTTGGGCAAAAACCATTGGCGATCCCAAACAAGGCCAAAAGCCCTACTTGCCAGGTTAAAGTTAACACCTAATCCCTAACTTAAATTAATGTGCTAACCTCACGAAATTAAAGACATTCCTAAGCTATTACAAAATCCACAAGTCAAGTCTTCTTCCGTCGAGCTTCAGGTGAACTTCCGGCGGTCTTCCAGCGATCCCTCGGAAACCATCCCTGCGGACTCGACAAGCTCTCGGACTCACGATGATCTTGGCGAGTTCCCGAGCTTCTTTGGCAAGCTCCGATCTTTCTTGGCAAGCTCAGCGAACTTAAAGCGAACCTCCCAGCGAACTTCCGAAAACCCGCCGGCAATAGCTCCTACTGCGTTCTCGGCGATTCGGCTGACACTCCCAATGAATCTTGGAGACTTCCATTGAACACTCGAACTCCCAATGATCCGCCGCCCGACTTCAATCCTTTGTTTCAAGCACTGCGTCTTCATCATATACGTAGTTACTCCTGCACATAAACAACAAACACTCTGCCCGATCTAGATAGTTATTACAACACGAATTGACATTCGATTTGCGATGCGTCATTGGTTTGCCGCTCGTCCGATCTCTTCGGCACATCGTCCTCTCTTGCGGTCCAGTTTGCCCAATCGGCGATTGACCTGCGCAATCCCGGATATCACATCGCGTAACGCACACTCTTCTTGGCCCGATGCCCGACGCATGTTAAGCGCTCCTGGCTAGATAGTCGGCCAGAACCTCGCTCGCCATCCCGATATCTCGACGTGATCACTTCCTACGCTTGGCGCCAATTTCCTTCCGAGCGTCAATCAAGCCTAATCCCGGGATCGAAAGTAGTATCTCGCTGCAACTCAACACGCCAGCTAGACCACAAATCACACTCCATTGGTTTCATCATCAAAACTCAAGATTCAACATCTTTAAGTTCATAGCTAGCACTTGATTAGGAATTTATAGACTAGGTGTTTAATCCTGCCTAAAGCTCGTGTATTAGGCCAATTAGGCTCTTATAAGGGGTTGTGTTGAGCCATAAATGATTAGGCACGCGGCTACAATCACAAAACTCCAAGGTCAGGCACGCACTTCGAGGCAGTGACGGTGAATGCCACCATTTACAGTGGTTGCAGCTTCACCTATGTCAAGCAGTAGTGCCGCCAAAGTGTCTGCTTGGTGGTACTCCGATGGTGTGGTCAGTAACCACCTACGCCGACAGGTTAATCTTGCTAATACCGAGGCGCTTGCATCATCTGCACCAAAAATGTACGACGGGACTCTTTTGAGTGCCATTTTTAATCCCAAAAGAGTCTATAAATACCCCTTTACTTCCTAGCTAGCAGAGCAATTTTTGCAGCTGCTAGAATCGAGTCTAAGCTATAGTAAATTCTTGCTTTCAATTGTTCAAGTGTTCACCTTTTTTCTTCTCCTTGTAAAAATTTTGCAAAGAGGAACCTCTTGGCAAAACGCTGTAAAGGAGTGTTTGGTCCTTCCCCTTCAAAAGACTTGATAGTGGAAGTTGGGAGCCTTATCGGGAGGAGGCATTTCCAAGAGTGGGCGCTGGTCAATTCCGGAGTAGAATCCACTATACATCGTTACGCTCGCCATTGGCTGTGAGTGTTTAAATTTCTGCATTACCAAATTTCTTAGTTTGCAAAATTCCATCAGATTTCCTCATCTACTTTCTATTTCATTTAATTGAATCATTTCAGAAGTAAAAGTCTTTTCGGTCAATCCCGAGTTCCTATCACGAATTTTCTAATCGATTTTCAAACTTTCTAATCTTTAATCCGCTGCACTACTCCACTTCTACTTTCCTTAGTGTCACTCCCGAACTCCGACACCGGGTATCGAGCTTGAGATTCACTCTCATATTTGGTTTAAAACCCAAGAGAGATAGTCTATTCCTGGCATGCGAGAGGGTCATCACTCTATTACTCGCCTCGCGCCTATGTTTAATGGAGCTTCAGGATTATACATATTGAAAAACTTCGTGATGAGGATCTTTTCTTATTTCTATGGATTTTGAGCTTTGGAATATCGTTGAAAATGATTTTCAAAATGCTTCTCTCCCGATGTAATTGAATGGAATGAGTGGGAGAAGAGTTTTTTGCTTTAAGCGCCAAAGTTACATGAATGCCTCTGTTTGTGCACCCTAGACAAAAAAAAAAACGACTTAATCATGTATCAATTTGTGAATCGGCACTGATGTTTGGCTGTACTCTTGAGATCACTATCAAGGCACTAGCCCAGAGTGAATAGCAGTCCAAAATCAACATTCTTGTGCATTCTTACTGAACTTTTCCGAATGAAACCAAGTGAGTTCTATCGGAGGTATTAATAACCACACCGATTACAAATGTCATCAATGTCGGAAAATCCATATGGGAGAGTTTACATCACATACAGCGGACTAGCGAATAAAATAAAACCCCAGCATTTCCCATAGAAAGTTTTCAATCATCGTGCGAAGATCGATTACACGCCAAAAACAAATCTGCTAAAATCGCATGTGTTAAAGTAAAGATACCTAGGGAGATCAGTATATCCCTGAATTCCCTGCAGATCTGGTAGAGAGTGACGAAGGAAGTCAAGGTGTCCTCCTCTCTCACTGCATCCACACCGGCGGGGATCGGCGACGACGCACCTTCTCTCTCGGGGAGAGGCGAATAGTGGGAGGTGGCTACCAAAACCTCACAATTATAGAACTTTGGTTCTCTCCTATTTATAGAGGTTCCCTGAAAAACCCTAATGGATCTTTTTGTTTTATTGGCAATGATCTCCATCCACCACCCTGCCAGCATAGATTAGTGGGTTTCTACCTAATAATCTCTTATTAGTAATTATTGATCTCATCTAGAGCCAACAATTTTAGAGGCTTAATGGATATCCAGATAAGATAGGAGGGGTTCAAGCGGATATCTCTATATCCGAACCTTTACTGCCGCAACACCTACTACATGTTAGGACCTCTAGGCCCAATGCATTCGAGCCGCGTGAGTTATACATCATTATAACTCCTTCACTTAGTGGGAATTATTGGTCTCTATAATAATTCACCCAACTCATCGACAGCGGACGTACTAGGCCACTCACGCCACACTCCCAGGATGAGCATATGAGGAATCAATCCTCGACTCCCATTCTGCTCTCAAGCACATGTATCTGTAGTCTCTCATCCATCTTAATATCCCAGACTCAGATACATGTGCATGGTGCCGCTAAGCCCATATGCCGAGTCTCTCTCGAAGTCTTGCTCTTGTCGGATTCTCCCGAGAACTCTTTCTCTCTCAATCCAATAACCTTGGCTTCCAAGATTGTTCGAGCAAGAACACAGGCGGGATATTCCTATCATGATACCTGAGAGCCTAATGATCCTCTATTGACACTTAATATCCTCGTAAGATTGGCTACCACTCCCAAATGATCAACTGCATACTAGATATGGAGCTTTCCAAACCTATAAAGTGTCCGGTATCAAAAAGAGTGGAGTACTCATACAGATATCCTTGGTGTCTCAAGTCTAAGGGACCTAGATACACTAGATTGACCACTAATCATTGTCTAACGTGAGGTATCAACAACCATCCAAAGATTCCGCTGAGTGCGGGATCAATCGTGGAACTCATTCTCCAATGAGCACTTGCACTGTACCTTAGTGTCTCCACACGAGTAGCTATGAGACCAGCCTACCCCATCATATGAACTGTATATGTATACATTTTTAGTCTGTCAGGTTATCTCGACGTCCCTCTAAGTAACCTACACTCAAGATAATTTAGGGTTTGTGTTTAAAAATGAATTTGGTCTCATTATCGTAATCTCATCACGATCCACCTCATTGCATTGCATCCAAGGACATCACAACATGCATCTAGATAATGTGAGATAATGCCAATAATCATAAAGTAAAGAGATCGACGCAGTCAAAGGTTACATGTGCAATCAGTCATGTGATTGGCTTCAGAGTGGCACCTATAACTCAGCAATCTCCCACTTGACCTAAAGCCAATCACCAACATGTCTAACCCTATTAGACCCTACGTGATGCTCGAAAAATAATGAAATCGGTGGCTTATACGGTTGGATACATGCAATGTTATCTTCTGATGGAACTCTTTCCATTGCTATATTCTTCTAGGACTACCATCTCTCTAATAAGCTGGAACCTCCTCGGAACACTTCACGACCCGTGTTCCTTTATTTAAGTAATCGTCCCATATTTATCGTGAATATAAAAGAATCACTCCTCGTTGCTCGGGACGACTCCTAGATCCAGTAATGCATTTATCTTCATCGAGTACTCCCTCCTTCCTTGCCTCAGCCGCGTAAAGAATGCCTATCTCCACCTGCGTATCGAGTCATTGCAAAGTAGTACCTCGCTTGGAACTCTTCCTGACATAATGCCTCCTCGATTGAGTGTGGTGAACACATGGTTCTGAATTAGTACTTCTTGCTATCGCCGACATCGGACTTGAGGTTCGGTAGTCCCATGTAGCTCCTCTAAACATCAGGCCATTAATGCCTTTCATATACTAAAGTAAAAGATCCTTGGTCCTTTTCAGAGTACCTTAAGGATACATTTTACTACTTTTCGGTGCTCCGAGCCTCGGATTCTGCTTTGTCTATACTCATTAAGTGACACTCAAAGCATATGCTAGTATCAGGCACGGTATATAAGTATAGCATACATGATAGATCCTATCATTGATGCATGTGGCATTATATCTATGTCGCCCCTTTCTTCGAGAGAGCGCCTTGAGGACATACCCTTAGAAAGTGATATTCCATTGTCCTGGGTGGCATTTGAGGACCCTCTCTTGGAATTCTTGTGCCAAACCTTTTGACAATGGTACCTATGTAATTGGACTGGGACAAGCTAAGAATCTCTCTTGGACTCCATCTCTATAGATCCGTATCCCCAACATGCTTGAGAACGCTTCCTTTAAATCCTTTATGGAGAAGTGCACTTGATAAATACTGTCTTTACTTATGGAGAGCATTCCTGCATCATGGTCCCCAATGATGGGGATGTCATCCATATATAATACCAAAGAGGTGGATAATTAACCTACCTAATTTTACTCGTGACCACCTGAGTTCATCTTCAGTTCTTAACGGTTGAAGTCATGAGATCCGATTTAGTCACCGTCCAGATCTTATGTTCCCGACCCTTGGAAAGCTTGCTTCAATCCATGCAATGGACCTAAGAAACTTGTAATACACCTCATACGAGCTATCCTTGGAATACTCTAATCCTCAGCCAGACTGTCATCACCCCATACACCTCCCTTACTGAGGTTACCATTAAGGAATGTGATTTTGGCGATCCATGCGCGGATCTCAAAATCATATTAGTGTCTTCATGATAGCCAATAAATTGAATGAATTTTAGCATGGCTCACGGTGAAAGTTTCATCATAGTCAACACCTTGCCTTTGATGATACCCCTTAACTAACCTTGCTTTATGAGTCTCTACCTTTCCATCTACTCCAATCTTCTTTTGAAGATCCACTTGCAACTTGATAGATGCAAATACCCTCGGAGTGCATTAACTAGGTTCTAAACCTTGTTGGAGTACATGGAATCATTTACGAATCCATGGCTTCTTGCCATTTCCAGTCTATGCTCATAATAGCCCCCTCGCTGATCGAGGATCAATATCCTCAAACATCCTCTCTTCACATATATGTCCCACATATCTCTTAGGAGGATAGGATACTCTATCGACTCTACGTAAAGTTGGAACTTGTGTGTTAGGTATCTGAATGATTCTAGAATGGTGCTTGAGCTAGATTCTCCAACCTCACTCCAACCGACTATCATGCTCCCCTTTGTGCTCCCACCAAGAATGTTTTCCTTCTCAAGGAACATTGCTCTCTTGGCTACAAAGACCTTTAGGTCCTTAAGGTGATAGAAATAATACCCACAAGTTTCTTTGGGGTATCCCCACTTAACTTGCACCATTCAGGCCTAGATTCCTGACTTGTCGAGGGTTATGTCTCTTAGCGTGGTAGTGCAACTCCCAAATCTTAACAACTTTAAGATCGGGCTTCTTCCCCATTCCATATCTCATATGGAGTATACATCACTGATTTAGTTGGAATTCTATTCGGAAGGTAAGGCTGCGGTCTCTAGGGCTCATCCCCGAATGAGATGGGTAGGTCGGTGAGACACTCTCATGAAGCGCACCATGTCTAACAATGTGGAATTCCTCCTTCTCGCGATACACCATTAAGCTATGGTGCATAAAGAGATCCATTAGGATAATATCCCATAGTCTTTAAGGAATTGGGGTGAACTCTTGTACTCAAATACTCACCTCCTCGATCTAAGCTGAAGAGGTTTAATACTCTTTCTGTCTGGTTCTCATTTCCTCTTAGACTCTCTTACACTCTGTGATATGTGGGAGTGTATCTAGCATAAATAAGCCATTCACATGTGACCATTCCTCCCTATGATGATCTCATCATCTAATATTATTGAACAACCATTGTTCTCAAAAAACTAATTTTCTATATCCGAGAAGCTCACAAACATGAAATGGAAATAATATTTTTTATAATAGAAGGAACATAATAGCATAAAGACGATCTAATGCAATAATAGCTCCACCAGTGTGGATTTAAGGTGACCTCAAGCCAATGTACCTAACTTTGTAGCAGCCTTTTACTCCATTACTCGTCTTTGAGGTCCGTCTACGCCTACTGTTTTAATCTCTGAGGTCCCGCTAGAACACTGCAACGGGACTGCAAATACGATAAGCACTCCTGTATCTAACACCCGTGTGTTGTCGCCAAGACTTTAACTAAACGGAGACCGATCACGACCGTACCCTCAAGCTTCTACAAGCTTCGCCACTTTCTTCTCTGCTCTGGTACTCCCCTTGCCGATACCTCTTCCAGTGCCCGTCTTTACATGTAAAGGGGAAGCATTGACCTTGTCCTTTATTCGGTTTATTCTTGGCAACCTTTGCCTTTACCCATTTTGCCCCTTTGTCCTTGCCCTTCTTAAGGGTCTTCTGAGTCTTCCTTTTATTTCTCGGTCTCACAAGTAGAGAGTAAACTTCTCTTCTCTTTGATGGTGCTCTACCCACTTCTCTTAAGCAATATAATGAGGAGCTACTGGGAGGGTCAGCCACCGAGTTTGTTTCGTATTAAAAATCTATTATGAACTAAGAAAAGGAATCTAAGTAAGGGGTGGCTAGATCCACACACGAGTTATACTCTAGGACCATTCCTAGACCTATGAGTTTTCGATCCTCAATTATCTTAGGACATGGTTCTGACAGAGAATTGTCCCTCGGTCATCTAGTACGGAAAAGACTCTTTGACATCTCATATTGCTGAGTTCTTCC
>JAIWVJ010000192.1:0-10343 GCA_024322285.1 Musa beccarii
AGAATTATTTCTCCTTTTCTACTCTTTTTCTTACTATACTAAGCAAGAATAAAGGGGTTATTTATAGACCCCAAAATGGCTTTAAAAATGGAGTGCAAAAATTTAAATCCACAGATTTTAGAAGGGTACTAAGCGCATTACCTCCGCTTGTATTAAGGCGGTACCATCTCTGCAACACTAAGCACTACCAATACCTATCACCTGATGTAAAGGTGGTACTCACTCGCCTAACACTAAGCTGAGTACCACCATCGAGTCTTCCAAAAATGTACGCCTTTGTACATTCCAACTCATAGAGTGGTTTCATCGCTGGTTTGGTAATGCTACCACTTGATCTAATTGTAAGTCATTGAATGGACCTAGCCGATAGCCCCCAAATCAGCTCCTAATTAAGGCCCAATTGACTCCTAATTAAGTTTACATAATTATACCCAAAACTAACTCAATTAAGACCCAAACTATGATGATCAAAATATAAGCGATTACAAAACATGAATCTTATGTTGTTCAGCATGTCAGTTAGTTCAACCGGTGCTTAGGGATCAGACCTTTAGCACATTGTCTCTCCTTCGGCGTATTGTCTCCGATCCATTGATATATTGACCTCCCTCCATGTGATCCGATCTTCTTAGCGTAATGTTCCCGATCCTTCTAACTCCGATACTCCAGAGCTCGGAATGAAGTATATCTTACGACACTTCGACCAATCTTCAGTTTGACGTCCAATCTTTGACATGATTTATTTCGCCTAACATTATATTCTTCCTCGCTTTAATCGATTTACCTTTCTATGATCGGGTCGGTCCTATGTTACTCAAAACGCTCATTAGATCATAACTTCATCAAGCGATTTCATCATCAAATTGAGATTCAACTATCTTCCCATTTTTGATGATGACAATCAATTGATGATGAAGCTTTAACTAAACTCCCCTATCTATATGCCATATCGAAATAAACTTGAATTTGTTAAATGATAAACCTTAGATTCAAGTTGAAATGATTTACAATCATGAATCGAGTAATCATATATAATACATCATATCAAAGTAATCATTTCTTACTTCATATGTATATCATTGCATACATCATCATCATAACATCAAAGTATGAGTTAAGATTCCAAATCATCAAAGCATAATTTGAAAACATAAAATTTTCAATTATCATTACTTCTCCCTTATGTCATCAATAAAAGGAGAAAAGTGCAACTAGCAAGTTTTTGAAACATCACAATACTTACTTAAGTTTTACTTTTCTTTAAAGTATGAAAGCTATGTAAGTTTTGCTTCTCTTGAGATGTGCAAGTTAGTAAGTTTTGCTTCCTCTTTTTGAGATGTGCATGCAGCAAGTTTTGCTTCTCTTTTGAGGTGTGCAAGCTAGTAAATCTTTGTTTCTCTTGCGATTTGTACAAGTAGGTAATTCTTTCTCTTTTTGTCATTGTATAAAAGAAGGGAATTTTATAATGGTGCAATTCTTTTCCCTTTACATCTATATTCAAATCATGAAAGATATTAATATCAAAGATAAATTTAAATCATGTGAGATCAATTTGATTTAATGATGAGGTATACATGTTATAAACACATACGGGTCATATGAAATAAATAAATTTAAAATTGTGAATACCAAGAAATTAAGAGACAAATTATGATTCATTTGGATAAAACTCTTCTATGGTAAATAGCAAAAAAAATCTTAGGAGATCAAATGGTAAATGATCTTGATTCATACAAGAGAAATCTTAAGTCATGAATTCCAAGAAATAAAAAAAAATCATGATTCATGTGTATAAATATTCTATTTAATAAAACAAAAATAATCGTACTTAAAATAAATAGTAAAAGTTTCGATTCATGCATTTGAATAAATATTTTTCAATGGTAAATGATTAGCTCCTTATGATGTATATATATATATTTCCATTTCTTGGGTAATGATTCTTTGAAGTATATGTTTCCAAGTTGCTTTGGAGAAGAGAAATCAAATTATAAAATTCGAAAATCATCATCAAAATCATTTTCCTAGTTCAAGAGATTCAAAAATAGATTTATCAATGACCAAGGGTCTCTTATTGAAAACTTGATAAGCTTTAGAAAAGGATAGAAACATTTTCAAGAAAATGCATTCCTTTTAGTTTCAACTTATGTGATTGATTTTATACAAGCATGCCCTAGTCTTTTATGCTAAATCTAAGCATCATCATTTAAAAATCAAAAAATAAGTTTTAACACAAAAATCATCAAGATCAATAGTATAACCATAAACCATCTTCGATCAAAAGATTTATTACCAATAATTTTAATTCAAACGATCTTTCCTTATTATTATTGCTTTCAGCTAGTGAATTTTGTGAAGTGTGTTGGATCTCTAGTCATAAGCCATGAGCATCCACTATTAGGATATTATCTTTACTCCTAGTCTTATTTGGAAATATTTTCATAAGAATGATAGGTTTGTTTTAGATACTCATTTAACTTTAGATCCCTTGTGAATAGATTTATCTATCTTAACTTTCAAGCATCAAGTCATTTATAGTTCCTTTAAAAACCCAAACTAATTTATAGAGAGTTATATTTTTTTAAAATAAATATCTAAAAGCATAATGACCACATCTACTATAAAAATTACATTTTTACCTTTAAGGGAAACATGTAGTATGGGTCCTTTAACAAATATAGTTAGCTTTTGTAGAGTGTTACTACTCACAAAGTCAATTCCTTCCTTTCTACAAATATGACCCTTATTAGCAAGAATATGTTTAATGATTTATTACCTATTTTAATTTTTTTATTTTTTATTATAATAATATATTTTCCCTTTTGAATGACTCTAATTCTTCACATTTAGTCCAAGGAATTAACAAGCATTTATCATATTTATTTTTAATATTTCAAATTCATAGAGAGAGAGATGCATGATCTTTTTAGTAATTTATATTTTTATCAGCTAATGTAAATTTATTAAAACAAATCATGAAATATCAAGTAATAAATTGTAAGGTAAAGGGGTTTTGGTTGAGTCATATATCTATCGTTGAGAGCCAACAAAGTATAGTTCACCACTTTATCTTCATTAGTTTGCTCTTTATCTTTTGATGCACTTGATTCGGGCCCCAAGTCACCTTGAGTACTTTTTTTCTTCTTTATACTCAGCTTTCCTCTTCTTTAAGTTATAGACATTCATTTTCAAAGTGCCTTGGCCTTTTACATTCATAGCAAGTTATTATATCCTTTTTAAGTTCATTTTTATTCTTAGATTCTTATTTTATGAATTTTTTAAATTTTATTACGCAGAGTTCAAAGTCATCATCATTACTTGAGCTTTCGTTTATATGGTTTTCTTTGGTTTGTAAATATCATATCCTTCTTTGTTCTTTGGAAGGTTATTCTTATGTTTATTATGTGTCAAATAAGTCATCTCATAGGTCATTAATGACCATATTAGTTCTTCAAGAGGAAAATAGTTCAAGTTATTTACTTCTTGAATTACAGTCACTTTTAGATCCCAACTTTTTCAAAGGGATTTTATAATTTTATTAACAAGTTGAGAAGATTAGTAAAGATTTATCATGAGGTTTCAAACTATTGACAACATTCATAAAATGGGTATACATGTTACTAATAGTTTCACTTGATTTTATTTAAAATAATTCAAAACTATGTAGTAAAAGATTAATCTTAGATTCTTTTACTCTACTTGTGTCTTCATGAAGTAACTTCAAGTATATACCAAATATCGTATGCAGTTTTACAAGTGAAAATATGATTAAACTCATTTTTGTTTAAATCACAAAATAAAGCATTCATAGCTTTAGCATTTAACGAAAATATTTTTTCAAAATTATTCCATTCATTCGATTTGGTTTAAAAGATTTTAAAAACCAAATTTAATGACATTCTATAAATTAAAATTTATAGAAACAAGAAAATCCTCATCCGAGTTTTTTAATACGTGTAATCTATCCTGTTGAACATATGAGGACAAGTGATAGAATGACCCTTTGATTGCCAAAATATCATTTAATCTCTCTCTGGGTATTAAACCAATTGAGAAAACTTAACTATCATATCAACTATTAGGATCATAGTAGTATTGAGAGAGGGGGTGAATTAGTGTTTTCAAAAAAATTGAATCATTTTGAAAAATTTATTCGATCAAACCCATATCAGAAATGTGTACAACGATGCAAAAGTAGTGAGTAAATTCAAATTAGTAACTAAGCCAAGAATAAAACATAAATAGAAATGCAAACCGCATTTATAGTGGTTTGATCGTCTCCACTCTACGCCCACTTCGATTCCTCTTCACCCGGAAAGGCCACCGACTTTCACTACTAATCTTCTTCTCAGCCGGGCAAAGATCAACTATCCTTATTACAACTCTTTTCTTTCTTTTCATAGGCTCAACAGAGAACTCTTCACACCTCTTTTTTATAATTAGAACTCACTCCTCCCTTAGAAGACTTCTAACTCTAATCAAAGAAGAGACTCAATAACTGCAAGAGAGATTATAACTATTTTTCCTCAACACTCCTTTTCCTTTCTACTTTTTTTTTTTTTTTTCTTACTATACTAAAATGTAAGAATGAGAGGGAGAGTATTTCAAGTAAACCCTAAAATGACTTCGTAAATAAAAGCCAAAAATTTAAATCCTCTATTTTTGGGGTAACCGGAGGGGCCACCGCTTGTACTAAGCTTATGATACTACCATCTATAGTAATCGAAAGCATCTAGTAATACCACCACCTAATCAAGGTAAGTACTACCGCTTTGACACCTCGTAAGACTGCGTGTACTAGTAGCATTTACAGCTACCTAGGTGGTACTATCAAGTTTCACACTAGCGGTGGTCACCTGCTTAGTCTTTTGAAAATGTGCACTTTGTAATGCTCTAGCCTGCATATGTGGTTCCATCACCTTGTCCCGCGGCTAAGCCAACACCTTAATAATAACTATAGGTCACCGAATGGGCCTTCCAATAGCCTTAAAAATTAGCCCTCACGATTAACGTTCATTCGTTCCCAATTGAGTTGGCAATTGATTATACTCCAAAACTAACTCAATTAAAACCTAAACTACATTTATGATCAAAACATAAATGTCTAGTTATAGGTGCCTTACAGCCAATCATATTTAAAGTTGCGGCACTCTAGAACACACTATGTCATTCTCTTTACTTGATGATATACTGCATTTTTCTTCATATTATTTGGATGTATATTACGTAGGTCATTGGATCTATGCAATGGGAATCTCGATCATAATAATGAGGGATTCGATCTCACCTTTTAAATACAAATCCTAAATAATCCCTGGCCATAGGTTACTCAAGAGGAACATCAAGATAACCTTATTGCATTAGTGTGCTATATACCCATCTAAATAACGGAAGTGAAGTGGTTGGTCTTATAGCTACTCATGTAGGGACACCAACTAGATAATAAAGATAGTTGCTCACTGAGAATAGCTCCTAATGATCGATCCGCTTATAGAATACTAAATGGTTAATAATACCGACGTTAACATAGTGATTCCATAGTCCTAGTTATGTATTTTCGATCCTTAAAACTTGATATACCAAAAATGTCTTATATAAGAGCTCATATTCTTCGACGCCATACTTTAGTATGCCTCAGTTCCGGCATTCCTGTGCCAACCGGTTCTCTCGTAAATAGTAGCCAACCTCCACGGCGGCAATGAGTGTTACTAGAGGATCATCCACTCAAAGATCATTTACAGAAGAATATACTATGTGTTCTTTGTTCAAAAAACCCTTAGCTAGGATCATTCTGGATGGAGAGAAAAAGAGTTCTTCGGGATCTAACTAGAGTGAAACTTGACTGGAAACCGTGATAAGTCCTCGAGTAACACCATGCTCGATATATATAGTCTTTGAGATATTAGATAGATTTAGGACTATAGGTATATGGTAACCAAGGATAGATAGGTCCAAAGGATTGACTTCAGACGCCTAGGACTACCAGACAGTGGTTTGGCATATCCAGAATGATAAGTCGCAGTGAATTATTATAGAGATAATAACCATTGAGTCAAAAAGAGTTCTGATAGGTATGACTCACGATTAGCTCGATATTGGGCCTAGAGAGTCACACACATATAGTAGGTGTTACGACGATTTAGTAGAGATTCAGGATATGAGATATCCATTGAAGCCCCTATATTATTGGATATCCAATAATCCCTGAATTATTGGATCCCATGGATGAGATCAATAAGAGGTAATTATTAGAATCAAGCTCAACACTAAGGAGGGGTGAATTAGTGTAGTAGTTAAAAATGTTGATTTCAAAAAATCATTTATTTGAAATGTTTCGTTCAATGAAAACATGTTTTGGCAAAGATGTTTAACTTTGAACATGTTCATAAGTGAGTAGAGAAGAGGATGAGCAATTGTAGTTAGACAAAAATATAATGTAGCTAGCGATAAGGAAGAGAAGTGTGCATGAAGGAAAAAACACATCGATTTATAGCGGTTCGATCATCCGACTTACGTTCACTCCCGATACCTCCTTTGATGAGGCCATCGGCTTCCACTTTTAATCTTTCTTTAAGGGCAAAGATGAATCACCCCTTTATAGAACTCTTTACTGGTTACTCACTCTCCTTATACAAGTTTCTAATACTTAGAATCGTTGGAGGTGAATTCTCAAAGGTTTACAAGTGCTTTCACTCATTGTTAGTTATAAGTGCCCTACAAGCTAATCACGTAAGTGATGACACTTGTAACATGCTAAATCAATCTCTTTGCTTATTATTACGAGCATTTTCTCACTTTATCTAGATGTATATTGTGAAGTCCTTGGATCTATGCAATACGGGAATCGGATCATGATAAGATCATGGTAATGAGACCGATTCACCTTTAAACATAGACCCTAAATAATCCTAGTCATAGGTTGCTCGAGAGGACATCAGATAACCGGACGATGGTGTGTTGTATACCTATCCATATGAGAGGTGGCTAGTCTCATAGCTACTTATGCTTAGGGACACTAAGGATCTAGCTGCAGTGCTCATTGGAGAATGAGTTCACTAATTAATCAAACTATCTGAATGTTGGATGGTTATTGGTACTGATCTTAGATAGTGATTCTAGTAGTTTCAGTAGTGTATTTGGTCCTTAGACTTGAGACACCAAGGATTTCCTATATGAGTACTCCACTCTTTGATACCGGACTTATAGGTTTGGAAGTTCGGATCTAGTATAATTATTGGGAGTGATATTCCAACCTTCGAGGCTGTTAAGTGTCAATAGAGGATCATCCACTCTTGGTATCATGAGGAAGAATATCTCATGTATTCTTGCTTATGAAAATCCTTAGCCAAGGTCATTTGGATTTAGAGAGGAGTTCCCTAGGAGAATCAGATTAGGCGAGACTTGATTAGAAGCGTATGAGCACTGATAGTACCATGTACCGCGATATATGGTCTCTAGGATATTAGATGGATGAGGGACTATAGGTATATGATAACCCGATGACATATAGGTCTAAAGATTGGATTCCTTGTATCGTCTAAGGACTGTGGCGTAGTGGCCTAAAATATGTCACTTGCAGAATCGATAAGTCGAGTGAATTATTATAAAGATAATAATTCATTGAGTGAAGGAGTTACTCGATGGTATGACTCACGGCCAGCTCGATATTGGGCCTAGAGGGTCACAAATATGGTAGATGTTGTGACAAGTAGAGAGTTTGGATATGAGATATTCGTTGAAGCCCCTATTTTATTAGATATCAATAAGATCCTGTATTATTGGATCCCCATGGATGAGATCCAATAAGAGCTAGATTGTTGGGTAGAGACCTATTAATCCTAAGAGGCTTAGGTAATTGGATAGAAATGTAATACCCAATAGGGCAGGATCCATTAGGGTTTATAGGAGGTCTTTATAAATAGGAGAACCAATGGTCCATAGGTTGGGGTCTTCTTTGGTAGCCACCTTCTATTCTTCTCTCAGTGAGAGGAGCATTGTTACAACTCCTGCCATGTGGATCAATCTTGCTAGAGAGAAGGACACTTGACCTCCTTCATCCACCCTATGGATTTGCCAGGAATTTAGGGATATCACGATCTCCCTAGGTACTATCTTTTCATACATGTAGTTTTCGGTTCGAGAGATTTGTTTACATATGTGATCTTCGCACTGTGTGAAACAACTTTAAGTGAAAAATCTAGGATTTTTGTTTTATGTTCTTAAAGAGTTATTGCATGTGATGTCACTCCTAGATTTCCTAACAATGAGTATCAAGAGCTAGGTTATTTTAAATCACGAAGATTAGATTTTAAAGCTGTGTGTGTTATAAATTAGAGACTTTTAACATCAAAATCGTTGATGCAAAAGCGGAAAAAAGGGCAGCAACTATTGTTGCCTTGCTTTATGCCCTTACAAACAACAGCCTTGGTTGCTGCCGCACGACCCTGGATTTCCCAACAATGGTATTAAAGCCAGGTTATTAGATGCGAAGATCAGATTTTTAAGCTTGTGTTATAAATTAAAGACTTTTGACGTCAAAATCGTTGATGCAAAAGTGAAAAAGGGCAGCAACTATTGTTGCGCTTGTTGCACTCGCAAATGGTAGCCTTGGTCACCACTGCGTCGCGAGCGGCGGCAAACGACCTATGGACTCCAAGCAGCGCCCCGATGGTCTGCTGTGCTGCAAAGGAAAGGCGCCCAGTAAGAAATTGTAGCCGAGGTGACGCTGAAGCTATAGGCAGCGCTTGCTTAGCGGCGGCCTTCCCAGGGCTAGTGCCACTTGCAGGTGTTGTGCCCGAAGTGAGTAAAGTGTACGTAGGGGTAGCGCTCCGCTCCGAATAGAAGTACCACGGGGTACTATCGCTGCGGGTGTAGGAGCTCGCTCAGTGAGAAGCGACACCTCGAGCACTACCCCACAAAGGTGGCACTTTGCAGCAAGTCTTGTCGTGAGAAACTCCAGCTATAGGGGTGTACCAGCTGGCCGCTCGTGATGAGGTAGTGCCTACTAGCACCACACCCGCCTCACTGTGATGGTGCATGTGCGCCAGAGCCACTCAGCGGGCATGGGCTTGATGCCATCGCCACGCCCCCCGCGTCGAGGCCATCAGCGGTAAGTGTGACGATCGCCTTTCTACAGCGTAGGTAGGGAAGGAGCTAGGGTTTTGATTGAAAGATAGTTTTGACCCTTGAAATTTTACCCAAAATTCCATTTCTATCCCTTTTGGCGAGAATGACTAAATACACCTTCATAATTTTAGAAATTTCTTTGTGCCCTTAATTTCAGAAAAATATTAGTTAATTAAATAGTTTAATTAACTATTATTATTTATCTAGTAGTCCTACATGATGATGATATGTACATGTGATGTATATTGTGGATGGAGATGATCATGGGCCAGTATGATGTGTATGTAATTATTATTATTGGAGCCTCTGAGCATCTATTTTTTTCATTTATTATTGGTCATGTGTGCTTGTAACTATATTGTAATTACGAGGAAGAGGCACTGGTGTTAAAAAATCCTTCTAGGGGAGCGACATCTCATCTTGTATTGGAAGAACAAAAATAAAACACCTCAGTTTTCCATAGAAAGTTTCTATTATGTGGGTACAAAAGATCGGTGCATCAAAAACAAATCCATGAAAACTATATGTGTAAAAAGAAAGTACATAGGAGATAAAAGTATATCCATGAATCCCTACAGATCTATAGGAGAGGATGAAGGAGGTCCAAAGCGTCCTCCTCTTTAGCGGCATCAGCACTTTGTAGGGATCATGACGATGCTTCTCTAGGAGAGAAGAGAATAGGAGGTGGCTATCAAGAGAACTCTCATTACTAGCAGAGCTTTGGTTCCCTCCCTATTTATAGAGGCCCTTGTCAACCCTAATTGATCTTGCCCTATTGGGTATTGGATTTTATATCCAATTACCCAAGCCTCTTGGATTAGTGGGTCTACACTGATAATCTCTTATTAGCAAATTATTGGATCTCATCTTAGATCCAATAATTTGAAACTTATTGGATATCCAATAAGATAGGGGTTCAGCCGGATATCTTATATCTCGAACCTCTACTCGATACGTAACACCTACCCATATGTGTGACCCTCCCCAGGCTGATATCGAGTGTGTTGTATGAGTGCATACTTGTCGAACTCTTTCGACTTAGTGAATTATTATCTCTAATAATTCACTTAACTCATAGGAAGCCCGGATGTACCCGAGCCACTACTCTGCAAACCCCCAGGCGATACAAGTGGAATCAAATCCTTTGGACCTATCTCGTCCTTTAGTTACTATGTATCTATAGACCTCTTCCATTCTATTATCCCAAAGACCTTATA
>JAIWVJ010000193.1:0-10336 GCA_024322285.1 Musa beccarii
GAGAAAGCTGCACTTTGATAGCTTAACAAAAAGAGTATTCTCCCAAAGGATCGTCAAAATAATTCGCAAGTGCTGAAAGTGAGTGTCAAGAGAAGGGCTGTAAATGAGAATATCATCAAAAAAGACCAGCACAAATTTGCGAAGAAAGCTCCAAAAAATATCGTTCATGAGACTTTGAAAGGTTGAAGGAGCATTAGTGAGTCCAAAGGGCATTACCAAGAATTCATAATGGCTATTATGAGTGCGGAAAGTAGTTTTTGGGATGTCACCTTCACATACCTGAATTTGGTGGTAACCGGATCGAAGGTCCAACTTTGTGAAGACTCGAGCTCCTTTTAATTCATCAAGAAGTTCATCTACCATTGGTATTGGGTACTTATCCTTGATGGTGATGTCATTTAGAGCTCAGTAGTCGATGCACATCTGCCAAGTTCCGTCTTTCTTGCGCACAAGTAGCACTAGTGAGGAGTAGGGGCTGCAGCTTGGCCGAATCACCCCTGTTTCGAGCATTTCCTTCATGATCTTCTCAATTTCATCTTTCTGGAGGTGAGGATAGTGGTAAGACCGAGTGTTTGCTGGTGGTTTGCCCGGAAGGATTGGAATTCGATGGTCATGGTGCCGAGTAGGAGGAAGACCGCGCGGTTCAGCAAAAACATCGTCAAATTCAACAAGCAGTTGGGTGATATTTTGATCTTTAATTTCTGTTTTCTCCCTCTCTAGTTGCTGTTGGAGATGCATAAGAAAGCCACCATTAATCTTGTGTAAAACTTTCTCCATTCGTTGGGTTGAAATAGTGGTTACGTTGCTTCCGCGCTTCCCGCGTAGGGTGACCTGTTTGCCTTTGCAATAGAATTTCATAATCAATTTGGAAAAGATCCAAGAGACATCACTTAGTGTCGTCAGCCATTCTATACCTAGTATAGCCTTATAATCATCAATTGGCAGGAGGAAGAAGTTGGCAACAATTTCTTTGTCCTGCAGTAATAGATTCACCTGCGGGCATCTTTGGTCGCATTTTAGGATTCGACCGTCGGCGACCTTTACGTCGAACTTGCTACAACCTTTGATGTGGAGTGCCATCCAAGCAGCAACCTTACTATTTAGAAAGTTATTAGTGCTGTCTGTATCGATGAGAATGATGATCGATTGTTGTTTGAGCAGGCCTCCAACTTTCATCGTTTGCGGATTTGAGTAGCCGGCTAGCGCATGTACCGTAAAGTCGGTCGATTGTGGCTTTTCTTCCACATCTTCAACCTCATGTTCAAGACTCTCTTCTGGCTGTTCACTGATCTTTTCTTCCACTGGTTCAATCACAAGAAGTCTCCCCTTTTTGTAGTGATGCTCACGGCTCCACAGCTCGTCAAAATGCCAACATAACCCCTTGCAGATCGGTCTCGAAGCTCTTCTCTTGTCAACCTTTTTAGTGCAGGGGCTCGGCTGATAGTAGGGGGGGCTGAGGGCTTCGATATTGCTGGTTGGGGAGTGACCCTAGTCCTTTGGGCTTCGTGGTTCAATCGCTCCTTCTGAAGTCGTGCAAAAGAGATTGCCGCCATAAGCTTGTACAGTTATCGCGCTTTAACTACTCCCCAGATCTCTGGCTTCAAGCCCTCAATAAATGTCCATAATAACTATTTTTTAGACCAATCACAAGTTTGATTAGATAACCTTTCAAACCTGGTTTGATACTCCTAGATGGTGGAGGTTTGTCGGATCTTTGCTAGTTGTCCGTCGATGTTCTCGTAATCGGTTGGTCCGAAACGGATCAGTAGTCCTTCTTTGAATTGTCACCATGAGAGGACTCCATGAGTGTGTTCAAACTAATCAAACCATTGTATGGCATCCCCTTCAAGATGTATAGCTATAATTTCTACCATAGATGCATCTGCGATTTTGTGGTATCGAAAATATTGCTCCGCGCGCGAGATCCAACCAATCGGGTCTCCTTCTTCCCATCTAGGGAAGTCCACCCTCATGCGTGGATAGTGGAGATCAGTCATAGAGCCTCCCCTCTCCTAGAGGTCATCTCTTCAATTAGAGCTCTCTCCTTGATGTGATTTCTTTGGGCTCGGTGGTTGACCCAAACTAAGTTCGGCAAAGAGAGTTTGAATCTTCTCCTACATTCGTGTCTTGAAGGCTTCGAATTTAGCATCAATTGCCTCCTCAGATGCCATAGCATATGTCTCCAAATCTGTAATATTAAGATCTCTTTTTTGCTGTCAGGTTAAAGGCATGTATTGGTTGAGAGAAGTGGTGGTTGCAAGGGTTGGTGGATTGATGAATGTAGGCTGCGGTTTAGGCTTGTTTTGTGGCTGGTTTGGGTGCAGTTTGGGGCTACGGTTTGATGAAGTTTTTTGTCTGTGATGGTAGTGGATGAAGGTTAGGGAAGAGGGTTTTAGATCTCTAGTAGATTACAGCAAAGATTTGACAAAAATCAGTGGTCATTGCTGCCTATATGCGCTGTCTCGTAATAGTAGAATTATTGTCGAAGAAATAGCTGTTTCTCGATGAAATTTCCAGCGAAAACTCAGGGGTTTGAGGAGGGGGTTTGATGGTAGAATCTTAGTTTAGATAGCAACAAGGATAACAAATTGGATCAAGAAATTTTGGCAGCAAAACAGTAAAGAAATCGGTGCAAGTTGCGATAGCAGAATTCTCGTCGAAAAATTTCAACAATTTGCGACGAGAGATTGCAGCAACACACGAATTTTTTTTCCAATGAATTCCACAATAGATCAATCATGTATGGGAGCCAAGATGATCTATGAGGTGCACAAAAAATTTTGTTCAAAAAGGATAACAATTAGATCGGTTAAAGGCAGCAACACACGGCTGAAATTTTCTGCAGCGATCCTTCGTTCGCAAAGATGGTAACTTTTGCGATGCAAGGAATTCGCAGGCAATGGATCGATAGAAAAACTTCTTTTTGATATTTTAGATGAAAAATTATAGCAGCAAAAGGTATTAGTGGTAGAAAAATACTAGATCTTTGATGCAATTGGAGGTGACGACTGTAGATTGAATTGATCTATGTCAAGAGATGACGGTGGAGATGACGACGTCAAGAGCAATTGTGGGAATTGCTTGGTTGATGGTGGGCGGCAGGGATGGCAGCAAAAGCAGCAAGATCGCTGCTCTAATATCAGATGATAGAACCCCAGAGGAATTCTATGGAGATTGATCTTTGAGGAGGATCAACCCTTGGAACGCTATAGGGGTTCCACCCTCCAAGTAGCCTAGTGGCTGCAATTCTAGATTGATCTTTCTTATTCCAAAGAGGTGGAGGCTACAAGCTTATATAGAGCTCAAAACCCTAGCCCTAGGGGCTGCTTCCTAAGTGAACTACCCAATTTGCCCTCAACCTTAGCGGGCCGGCCCAGTAACAAGGGGGGCGGCCCCTAAGAAGCCCAAAGACCCAAATATAAACCCTAGCCTCTCTTCTTTATAGGATAGAGGTGGCTAGGTGGGGTTTATTACACTCTTACAGGGTTTTTATTAGATGCTACATGGTTGAGTAGGACCCAACCCTGCTAGGGTCCTATCATGCTTTGCAGTAGCTTGACGCAAAGTGCTTGCACCTTGCGGCCATTTACACGAACACAACAAGGGTAGTAACAGTTGCTACCCTTCCCGGCCCTTTTGCGCCAATAATTTTGGCATCAAAAGTAGATCCAAAACACAACACATGCAATTTAAGATCTGATCTTCGCATGAACTACCTGGCTTTGATACCACTATTTGGAAATCCGTCAAGGGACCGACATCTCATGCGCAGCGGAAGAACAAAAACAAAACACCTTAGATTTTCTGTAGAAAGTTTTCATCATCGTGTGAAGATCGGTGCATCAAAACAAATCCATGAAAACTACACGTGTAAAAGAAAGTACCTAGGGAGATCGTATATCCCTGAATCCCTACAGATCTGTGGGAGAGGATGAAGGAGGTCAAGCGTCCTCCTCTCTAGCGGTATCCACATGACAGGAACTACGATGATGCACCTCTCTCTCTGGGGAGAAGAGAACATGAGGTGGCTATCAAAAGAAACCCTCAGCCTATATAGCTTTGGTTCCCTCCTATTTATAGAGGCCTCTTGAAAACCCTAATGGATCTTTTGCCCTATTAGGTATTGGATCTTCATCCAATTGTCCAAACCTATTAGATTAGTGGGTCTCTACCCAATAATCTCTTATTAGTAATTATTGGATCTCATCTCAGGATCCAATAATTCAGGGGCTTATTGGATATCCAAAAAGTAGGGGGTTCAGTAGATATCTCATGTCTAAACCGCTACTCGTCGCAACACCTACCATATGTGTGTGACCCTCTAGGTCCAATATCGAGCTGGTCGTGAATCATACTTGTCAGAACTCCTTTTGACTTAATGAATTATTATCTCTATAATAATTCACCCAACTCATCGACTACGGACGTACCAGGCTACTACGCCGCGGCCCCCAAACGATACAGGGGAATCCAATCATTTGGACCTATCTATTCTCAGTTACCATGTATCTATAGTCCCTCATCCATCCAATATCCCAAAGACCCTATACTGGGCATGGTGCTGTCAGGTCCATACGGTCTCTCCTCGAGTCTTGCTCTTGTCGGATTCTCCAAGAGAACTCTTTCTCTCTCAATCCGAATAACCTTGGCCAAGGATTTATTCAAGCAAGAACACATGGGATATTCCTCTCATGATACCAAGAGCGAATGATCCTCTATTGACACTCAATAACTCTCGTAAGGTTGGCTATCACTCCCAATAACCGGCTATACTAGATCTGGAACTTTCCAAACCTATAAGTCTGGTATCAAAGAGTGGAGTACTTATACAGGACATCCTTGGTGTCTCAAGTCTAAGGACCAGATACACTACTGGGACTACGGAATTGCTGTCTGACGTGAGGTATCAATAACCATCCAGCATTCCGTAGGCGGATCAATTAGTGAACTCATTCCCTAATGAGCACCTGCACTATACCCTTAGCGTCCCCACACGAGTAACTATGAGACTAGTTACCTCTATCATATGGATGGGTATATAGCACACCAGTCTATCCGATTATCTCGATGTCCTTCTCGAGTAACCTATGACCAGAATAATTCAGGGTCTATGTTTAAAGGTGAATCGATCTCATTATCGTGATCTCATCACGATCCGATTCCCATTGCACAGATCCAAGGACATCACAATATATGCAACATGCAAGATAAAGTGATAAAACGCCTAATAATAAGCAAAGAGAAAAAGTGCATATCAAGTCACAAGTGCCATCACTCATGTGATTGGCTTGCAGGGCATATATAACAAGCTCCTCTACGATTTAAGAGTACCAAACCAGATTTGAGAAGCTATCCTACCTTGTTCATGATTGAACTGACTGTCAATTGTTAGAAACATTCATCGAAGGACTCAAGCCAAGATAAAAGGGGAAGTTAAGGCGCGACAGCCCCATACTGTGATGGCCACGATTTCTTTTGCCCGAATACAAGAAGAATGGCTCAGCCAAGATGCTCAGGGGATGAGAACCACTCCTAGAACCTTAGCATATAAACCCCCTTCTGCTCCCAACCATCCTTCGCTGCCAAAAAAATTGATAAGAGAAGAACTACATGACCGATCAGCAAAGGGTCTTTGTTGGCATTGCGACGAGCCATGGAACCGCGATCATCGCTGCAAAAGGGGCTGCCTCCTACTGATTGAACCTCTTGAAGACATGGAGGAGGAGGTCTAGGAGCATGAGAAAGAGGTCATAGATGAAGAACAACAGCTAATTGATATTACAATGCATGCCCTTACTGGTTACGCGAACCCACAAACAATGAAAGTGGGAAGATTTCTGAAGCAACAACCGATCACCGTTCTTATTGACACTGGGAGCACTAATAATTTTATGAACAACAAGGTTGCTGTTCGGATGGCCTTACCTATTGAGAATTGCAGCTAGTTCAATGTTAAGGTCGCAGATGGACAAATTTTGAAGTGTGATCATAGGTGCCCACGGGTGAAACTGTTGCTGTAGGACCAAGAGATAATTATAGAGTTTTTCCTCCTCCCTCTTGATGATTATGAGGCTGTGCTTGGCATCGAATGGTTGATGATATTATGTGATATTTCTTAAAATTTTTTGAAATTAATTATGAAATTTTACAGTAAGGGGAAACCGATGATACTATGTAGGAAATGTGGGGGCGACATAATGACGATTTGCACACAACGAATGGAGAAAGTTTTGCACAAAGCATACATCGGCTTTTTGGTACAACTTGAGCAGCAATCTAAGGGAGAGCCAACCGAGTTTGAAGATCCAAACCTACTTCTCTTGCTTTTTGCATTTTTAGATATATTTGATGAACCACGCAGCCTACCTCCTAATCACTGGCATGATCATCGTATACAGATTCTTCCAAGGAAACCTCCAACAAATACTCGGCCATATTGATATCCACATATCCAAAAAGATGAAATAGAAAGGATTGTAAAAGAGATGCTTGAAACAGGAGTTATTCAGCCAAGTTGCAGCCCCTACTCTTCACCGGTGCTCCTCGTATGAAAGAAAGACGAAACATGGCGAATGTGCGTTGATTACTGATCTCTTAACAGCATAATCATCAAGGACAAGTACCCTATTCTAGTAGTAGATGAATTGCTTCATGAATTAAAGTGAGCATGAGTCTTCACAAAGCTGGACCATCGATCCGGGTATCATCAAATACGAGTGTGTGAAGAAGACATACCGAAAACTACCTTTCAAACGCACAACGGTCAGTACGAATTTCTGGCAATGCCCTTTGGTCTCACCAATGCTCCCTCTACCTTCTAGAGCCTTATGAATGATATTTTCCAGAGTTATCTTCATAAGTTTGTGCGGATTTTCTTCGATGATATCCTTATTTACAACCCTTCTCTTGAAAGTCATATTCAACACTTATGACTTGTTTCAACAATTTTACGAGAACATGTTCTTTTTGTCTAAAAAATAAAGTGTCACTTTCTTCAACAAATGGTAGAATATCTTGGGTATATCATATCAGAGGAAGGGGTGGCAGTGGACCCCTCCAAAATTGAAGTAATGCAGAACTGGCTGACCTTGAGGAACATAAAATCGCTGCGCAGCTTTCTTAGTTTAACAGGTTACTACCACAAATTCGTGAAAAACTATAAAAAGATCAGTACACCCCTTACTTCCTTGCTGAAAAAAGATACTTTCCAGTGGTCGGACAAAGCCACTACCGCCTTCGACAAACTTAAAGTCACAATGATAACAACGCCCATACTAGCATTACCCGACTTTGGCAAGACTTTTATTATTGAAGCCGATGCATCCGGAGTCAAAATTGGTGCTATACTAATGCAAGATGGCAGCCCCCTCGCTTATACCAGTAAGGCATTATCTCCTTCCCATCTCAAGATAACTATTTATGACAAGGAGATGCTCGCAATTATGCATGCGGTGTCCAAATGGAGACCGTACTTGATCGGGCGACGTTTTTAAATCAAGACCGACCATAAAAGCCTAAAATATTTCTTAGAGTAGAAGATATCTTCCCTGAGCAGTAAAATGGGTAACAAAGCTTCATGGATATGATTATGAAATAACTTATAAAAAGGGGAAAGATAATATTGTTGCAGATGCACTTTCGCAACTACCTGAGCAAGCTGAATTTTCGGCTGTTTCACTTCCGACCAGCGACTTCCTTAAGGATATTAGGAGGGATTGACAAGATAATCCAGAAATGAGTAAAATCATAAAAAAAATTGGAGGAAGCACCAAGCTCCACGGCTCATTACAGTTGGGACTTAAAGGACTTGCGATATAAAGGATGCATTGTGCTTGTGCCAAATTCTACTTGCATAAAGACCATCCTTCAAGAGATGCATTCCACACCTATGGCTGGGCACTCCGGGTTCCTTAGAACCTATAAAAGAATTAAGCAAAATTTTTATTGGATAGGGATGAAAAATATTATTGCTAAATTTGTAGCACAATATGATGTATATCAACGACACAAAGGTGAGACAATGGCAAGTCCTGGAAAGTTACAACCTCTACCCATCCCAAAATCAATATGGACTGATATATCAATGGATTTCATCGAAGGGCTTCCCTCATCACATGGAAAAGGTATAATTTTTATCATGGTTGATCGCCTTACAAAGTATGCTCACTTTTGTGCCATCCGTAATCCCTACACTACTTCTAGTATTGCTCGAATCTTTATGGAGAATATTATAAAATTACATAGGATGCCGAGATCTATTGTAAGTGATCGTGATAGGGTCTTCACAAGCTAATTTTAGACAGAGTTATTCTAGATGTAGGGCACTAAATTAAAAATAATTATGACATATCACCCACAAACCGACGGCCAAAATAAAGTGGTGAACAGGTGTTTGGAGACATACCTCAGATGCTTCACCAATGACCGACCAAAAGAATGGACAAAGTGGCTTCCCTAGGCTGAGTGGTGGTATAATACAACTAATCATTCATCCACAAAATGTACTCCCTATGAGGCCATGTATGGCCGAACACCCCCTGTAATTTCAAAATATGTGTTGGGCACCTCTAAAGTAGAACAAGTAGACAGAGAACTACAGGACAAAGACAAAATGCTGAAGTTGCTAAAAGATAATCTCACTGCAGCACAAGCAAGGATGAAACAACAATATGATCAACACAAAGGCGAAAGAGAATTTTCAGTAGGAGATTGGATCTTTTAACAGCTCTAGCCATATAAGCAAATATCAATCGAAACCAAAGCATCTATGAAGCTTTCACCTTGATTCTATGGACCCTACTAGATTTTGGAGTGCATCGAAGCAGTAGCATACATATTGGACTTACCTGCTAGCTCCCGAATCCATCTAGTCTTCTATGTATCGTATTTAAAGCTCAAGTTGGGAAACATGAGATAGCGCAAAGCCATCTACAAAATATGACTACCCAAGGAGAGCTCCAGACCCAACCAAGTGCCATTATTGATCGACGGATCATGACTCGACGACGACTACCTACTACTGAAGTGTTAATACAGTGGACGAACTTGCCAGCAGAAGATGCCACTTGGGAGAACTATGACGACTGAAAGATCAAATTCCCATAATTCATGGAACGTTAGCCTCAAGGACAAGGCTGATTTGAAGATGGTAGGTTTGTTAGGACTCTAGCTATGAGAGTCCTAATTTAGTTTCATTGATAAGAGAATTCATGTAAATCCTATCTAACCGACCCCTATTAAAGAGTTGAAGAGGCCGGCTAGGTTAGGGTTAGGTTGCTTCTTCGAGAAGGAGTCTTATTAGAAGTAGGAGTCCTATTAGAGAAAGAGCCCTATTAGAAGTAGGAGTCCTATTAGGAAAAGAGTCATATTAGAATTAGGAGTCATACTAGAGAAGGAGTCCTAATTAGAAGTAGGAGTTGGTTAGAAGTAGGAGACTTGAGTAAGAGTCCTATTAGGAGTTGGGGTTTAGAAACCCTATAAATAGCCATGTATTCACCCTCTTTTCATAAAGGAATAGATAAATCTTTTAGCAACCTTTGAGCAGCAACTAGGAGGAAGGAACCCCTATAGAGTTCCAAGGAGGCCGATCCCCTATAGAGATTAACCCCAAGCTTAGAATCCATTAGGGTTCTAACAATTGCCCCTCCATAGAGCTCGAGACTCTATTAGGCGGTAGTACCACCAAACTAGGCGGTGGTACTACCTAGTACACTGATAAAACTAGGGTCAACTGGCGGTGATATCGCCTACACCCGAAAATCTAAGATGTGACTCCTTTTAGTTCCAATTCTGAAGCCAATTGAGCCTATAAATACCCCTTACTTCTCAGTTGGCTAAGCATATTGAGAAATGTTAAGAATCAAGTCAAAACTCTAGCAAAATTACTTTCGAAAGTTAGAGTGTTCACCTCCCGAATTCACAAGTGTAAAATTCTATAAAAGAGAGTGAGCCACCTGCAAGTTCTATAAAAAGGGGTGTTTGGTCCTTCCTCTTCAAGAAGGATTGATAGTGAAAGTCAAAAATCTCATCGGAGGAGGTTTCGGAAGTGGACATAGGTCATTTGACCGAACCACTATAAATCGCTATATACTTCTCATGGTGTGAGTTTTTAATTGCTACATTTCAATTTTTACTTAGCTGTAATCTTTCAATCTCCTTCTCTCTATTCTCTTTCATATTCACTCGAATAATTCACTTTGCCAAAATCGCTTTCGACGGACAAAACTTCTCAACATACAATGCTTTTCGGAATCAATTTTAAATTATCGTTTTTATCCACTATACTAATTCACCCTCCCCCCCATCTTAGTGTCGCTCTAGATCCTTGTTGAACCTC
>JAIWVJ010000194.1:0-10321 GCA_024322285.1 Musa beccarii
TTTAAAGCATATGTAAGAAGATAGAAGAGAGTTAAGGCAACAAATAGAAGATGGTTTTGCAGCAAAGTAAGTTGCGGAAAGCAAATGCTAAAGCGATTTATAATTGGATTTAGGTCCGTGGAGCTTTCACGTCCCACTCCGATTCACCTCTTTACTTAGGAGCGCCACGGCTTTTTCCACTAGCTATCATCCTTCCAGCAGGCGAATGAACTCCCTTACAGCACCTCTCTTTTGATCGGGCTTAGGAGATAACCCATACAAAGCCTTTCACTCTCTCTTGGACTAGAATACACTTCAAACTAAGAGGAAGATTTTAAACACTTTCAAGAGAGTTTCCCCCTTCTTTTTTCAGTTCTAGACACCCTCTAAACTCTGAATAGAGTGGGGTATTTATAGGCCTCAAGAGGATTCCAAATTTGGAGCCTAAATTTGAAGTGCCTGGATTTTACGGTCACAGCGGTACCAAAGCGGTGCCACCAGCTTTGGTGCCCTCGGGTGTTGGGCGGTGCCACGCCAACCTGGGGTCAGTTCCACCTGCGGAGTTCATTTCAATGGCGATGCCACCGCCTAGGTCATTTCAACCACAGTGGTTTGGGCCAAAAACTAGACCAAAGCGTCAATGAAGTCTAAATAGGCCCAAATTTGGTTTATAAGATTAACAAATAATCCTAAACCAAATTATATGCTAACTATGAATTTTAAAGATATTTTCTATGCTATTATAAAGTCCATAAGATAAGACTTCTTTTGGCGAGCTTTGACGAACTTCCGGCTGATCTTTCCGGCGAACCCTCGGAAACCATTCTACGGACTCGGCGAAGCTCCCGAACTACATGCGATGATCTTGCTTGAAGTTCAATGGCTCATTAGCAAGCTCACGATGATCTTTCTTAGCAGTAAGCTCGTGAATGTCGGAAACAAACCTTCCGATAAACTTTCAAAAACCCTTACGACAAGCTCCCTACTGCATTTCTCGGTCGATTAGAGCAACACTCCCAGCGAATCTTTGGACTTCCGCCGAACTCTCGAACTCCCAATGATCCATCCCGCTTGTCTTCCGATACTTTGTTTTGCTTTATGTCTTCATCGTCATCGTAGTTAATCCACGCACATAAACCAAAACTCTACTTCGATCTAGACAATTATTACAATGTGAATTGACATTCGATTTGCCACCGGAAACCGTCATTGGCTTATCGGTAACGCCGTCCGATTCTTGCGCATTGTCCTCTCTAGCGATCCATTGCCCAATTGATCGGCGGTTGACCTCCACAACCCCGATATCCTTGGCGCAACTTACACTCTTCTATTGATTGTCGGCCAGAACCTGCGGCTCGATATCAATATCCATATACATGATCACCCGACACAACATCAATTCCTCCAAAGCATCAACTATCTAATCATCGATCGATAGTAGACCTGCCCGTAACTCTAAAACACGGTTAAACAATAAACCACAATCAATTAGTTTCATCATCGAAAATCTGAGATTCAACATCTTATACGCATATTTAATAGGTAACATGTTCAGATTTGTAACAAAAATTATATTTCAAATGAGATGATAATATGGTGTGGGTCCTTTAATGAAGGTGGTTAGAGTTTGGTGAGATCCACTCACGAATCTAATACCATTCCTTTTACGTGACTCTTGTTTGCAAGGATCATGTTCAGGCCCTGCTACCTACCTTAAACTTATTTGGGTCTCTTTAAGTAGTAAGTTCTCATTTTTATTACCTCTAAGTGTTCACACTTAGGCGTGAAGTAAAGAGGAGTATTGAGTTTAAAACTATCAAACATCTAGTAATAAATATGCTTTTTTAATAAATTAAACTTTTTACTAATAGCTCTACATTCATCAAATAATTCATGGAAAGCAATTGAAAGTTAGTCGAAAGATAAATCTTTATTAATTAACTCACATACCTCTTCTCCAAAAGCCATCAATCACGAAGTTAGCTTCCTCTTTGTTGCTTGCTTCTTCAACAGAACCACTTGAGTCGTCCCGAATGTAAGCTTTAGAGGCTTTCTTCCTCTTTGGTTGCTTCTTCTTGGCAGGGCATTCATTTTTGAAGTGCTCGACTTCTTGCATTCAGTAACATATAACATGGTCTTTTTGGGTTCAAGTTTGTTTTAGTATCATTTTTAAATTTATCCTTTCTTATAAATTTTTGAATTTCTGAGTTAAGAGTGCAAGTTTATCATAAGGTCCTCATCACTTAAAGATTTCTTCAAGTGATCTTCACTGTATTCTCAATGTCATATCATTCACTTTCTTTGGAAGGGGGTTCTTTAGCTCATCATGAGCATGGTATATCATTTAGTGGAGGTTAATAAAGACCCAATAAATTCTTTGAGAGTAAAAGTTTTAAAGTCCTCAAAGCATCTTGAATGGTCATAACTTTTGGATCCCAACTCTTTGGAAGGGATCTTAAAATTTTAGTTACAAGTTTGAAATTAGAAAAACTTTTACCAAAAGCGCTGAGTCCATTGGCGACATACACGTGAAATGGGTATACATGTCTCGATGGACTCACTTGGTTTCATTGAAACAATTTGTAAGAATGCACCAAGAGATTGATTTTGGACTCTTTCACTGGCTAGTGCCTTCATGAGTGATTTTAAGAGAATGCCAAATATCAAAAGCCGATTCACAAATCAAAATACGATTAAGCTCATTTTTATCAAGTGCATAAATCAAGACATTCATAGCCTTTGCATTAAGTCGAGAGAAACCCTGCTGCTCGATTTATTCCATTCGTTCATCAAGAGAAGATTTTTGAAATTCATTTTCAACAATATTCCAAAGTCCAAAATCCATGGAATCAAAAAAATCTTCATACGAGTCTTCAATAAGTATAATATGACCCATTAAACATAGGCGGACGTGTAGGAATGACCTTCTTGTATACAGAAGTAAGCCATCTCTCTTGCATTTTAAACCAATTGAGTGACCAAGCTCTAATACCAACTATTTAGAATCTAGAGTGGCACTAAGAGGGGGGGTGAATTAGTGTAGCTGTCAAAAACATTGATTTGTGTGATTTTGAAAAACTCCGTTTGAGAAGAATCACGTTTCGACAAAAACCAATTTTGATTGTATTTTAACTTAAAGAGATTTGTAAGTGAAAGAGAAGGATTCAGTGATTGCAATAAGGTAAAGTATTTGTAGAGAAATGTAAATTGCAAGAAAAAAATACAAACCAATTTTACGATTGGTTCGGTCCTCAGACCTCGTCCACTCCCCGATTCCTCCTCCATTGAGGTCATCGGCTTTCACTAATGATCTTCTTTTAATGGGTGAAGATCAACCACCCTTTTATAACTCTTTCTCCTTTTCAAAAGTTTAGGAGATAACCTCTACAAGTCTCACACCTCCCTTAGACAAACTTCTAAACTTTTCAAGATGAGGGAGGGAACACTCAAGACTTTTTCAAGATTACAACTTGATTCACCAAAGTTTTAACTTACTTTTTCTTGTGCAATCCTTGTAGGGATGAGTGGAGCATTTATAGGCCCAAAATGGCTCCAAAAATAAATCCAAAATTTAAATTTTCGGGTCTTCAGTATCGGCGGTACAACCGCCTTTGCATTGACAAGCGGTGCCACCACTCGTAGAACACTCAGCAGAGGTTCTTGGCGGTGCTACCGCTAGCCTAGAGCGGTACCACCTTTGCAACTTTATCTGTTGGGTGGTACCACCGTCTGAGGCTGGGTGATACCACCTACTTGTAGCTTGGAAAAGTATACTTTTTCACTTTTCTAGCTCGTAGGCGGTTCTCACGCTTGATTTAGCGAGTGCTACTACTGCGCGACAACATTTGGGCTGCTGAATGGGCCTCTCCATGAGCCCAAATTAGTCGATTTAGGCCCATTGGCTCTAATTATGTTGGTATGATTTCACCTAAAACCAACTTAATTTTTACCTAACCTTAGACCATTAAGACAAAAACAACTACAAGCTACGAATCTAAGTTATACGGTATGTCATTGGTTCTCGGTGAACTTCCAAGGCGTTCGGTGATCTTCCAGGTAAACTTTCGACGCATCGTCCGAACCTTGGTGTAGTGCCCAATCCACGCAGTATGTTAACTCCTATAACATACATTCTCGGTGCATTGTCCAGATTCTTCTAACCCGATGCAGAACTTTGACTCACGGCCTAACACTTGATTCTTCTTACTTTAATTGTTTTGCCTCTTTTGATCAAAGTGGTCCTCGCATCACTTATCTCAAAGCATAGATTATATAACAAACTTATAAATTGATTTTATTATCAAAATCCAAGATTTAACATAAGGTTCTCATAAGACCACTACTATCTAAAACTCCTTATGAATTGTGGAACAATAAAAGACCCAACATTTCATAAGGTCGAGATAGTGAATCACTATAAATCCGGTATGCTCTTTTTTCTTTTGTGCTTTTTCTTTATCTGCTTTATTGATTTGGTTGCTTACTCCACTTCACACTTTCTCTAAGTTCAAACGTATTTTTGATATGATTTTATCGATCGAAGTTTTCTAAATCGATATAATTTTTACGAAAAGCACTAATTCATCCCCCTCTTAGTGTTGATTTTGATCCTAACACTAAAAACCATTGAAGGAGCTCGGCTATCGAGAACTTGGCACATCTCAACTTGAATAAATTTTATTAAAGTAAACTCCGACCTCGAGCTGTGAGACAACTTGAGCTGTGTAGAAGACCTCGGCCAAAACAGTGAGCACACAAGTTTATGGTTACTGACGTATAGAGAGAAACTTCAATAAAAATTTTGTTAAAAGCAAAGTTGATTACAATATCAATGGGTCAAGTCCCTACAATCAGGGCTAGGGCTTGACCCATTCTAAAAAGAAAATGCATAAAGATAAGGCATGGACCAAAAGCCCGAGGCCTCACTCAGCTGCAGGAGAAGGGACTTTGTCATCAAGCAGGATCATGGTATCCATCAAGACATTTTTGTCCTTAAGGAGAATGATAAACAGGTCCAGTTCAACCTCCAAATCAGGTATCTTGCCTGGAATCATGCCAGGGCAACTAGATGCTCGTATTTGTATAATATGCATCCCGACCGCTGTAACCCTAATTTGAAGCCAGAGGCTCCTTGGCCACCACTCCACCGTTGCTTTCTCTCACCCCTAGAAATCAGGCCTCCACCTCTTGGATTTTGGCCTGAATCACCTAAGGGCACCCTTCACTCCCAGAGCTTTTAGCTTTAATAGCAACTGTAACATCAAGATCTTGGGATAGCTTAAGCAGTTGATCTTCTAGTCTTCAATTCAGCCCCTGAGTGTCCTTTAACTACCACTGTGATTCATCGAGATCAATGTTCAATTGTTCTAGTTGCCTTCAAAGCTCAACAGCCTGCGCCTTAGCTGCAGTAATGGATTTAAGCCCTGACCCTCTTTCAAACCTTGAAACACACTTCTGAGGTTGTCGATGATATCCAAAATGTGGTCAATGACCTTTTCGTTGTCCCCCAAACCTAATCTACTGGGCCCATCACATAGTGGGTATGCTGCACAAGAAACATAACATTCAGAACTTGAAAAAAAGGACCGAAAGAAAGAAAAATGCATTCGATACCCACCAAGACGAGGTTCTTTGTTGCATCAGGAATGAGGACCTCAAACTACAACAATAAATCTCCTTTGCCAGGGGGACAAAGGGATCCCCAGGAATACTCCAATATGCTGAGCTCATCATCCCAGACCTGATTGCCTGCAAAAAGAAAGCTCAGCTTGAGGCTCCATGAGAGTATCCTCTGTCGCCTTTGGCAGTTTGCCATCTTAATGGTTGAAAATGACTTATCCTTCATACAAGCCCTAATCCAGCATAAGTCCTGCATCGACTTAGGATGAGCCTATTAGAAAATCTAAGGGAAGATATCTCATACACGGTGAAAGAACATAAAACAAAATACCTAGATTTTTTTGCAAAAGGTTTACCGTCATCATCACGAGAAGATCGATGTGTCAAAAACAAATCCATGAATCCGAAAACTATATATGTAAAAAAGCGATTAGTGTTGAATCTCGGATTTTGATTATGAAGTCAATTGATAGTTATTTGATCTAATCCATTTATGGAGATGAGTGTGCGGGATTAACTATGATAAACATAAAGCAAAGTATCGGAGTCAAGTTGACTAGAAGTTCACGAGTCTGCGAGAAGTCAGAAGGATCATCGGAGAAGTGCTACTGGAGACCAGCCGAATGAAACAGGGGACTTGCGAAGGTTTCGAAGTTCATCGGAAAGATCGTCGAGGTTTGCGGAGATCACCGAGAAGGTTCGGAAGGCGCAGACTCGTTGAACTTCGCCGTAGAATCAGAGGCTTTGTTGGGAGTCCATCGGAAGAAATCTGAGGGAGTATCGGAAGTCCGCCGGAAGATTGCTGGAAAGCTCTTCGGAAAATAACTTGATGATGTCAGTTTAATTTATCTTTTGTTAGGGATTGAGCGGCACTAAGAGGGGGGGTGAATTAGTGCACATTGCCGGATAAACATAGATTTTCAACAATTTAAATCAAGCCAAACTTCATACGATGAAAGAACAAGCTAAGGTTTTTAAACCGATTTTATCATGCTCTAACTTTAAAGACGCGACGAAGATAAAAGGAAGTGGTGTAAGCAAAGTAAAGGAGCACTCAAGAAGAAAGTAAAAGCGAGGAATTTTAAACACTCACCGCAAATCAAGACGTGATAGCCGTACAGATAGTTGAGGTCAAAGTGACCTACATCATCTTCAAGCCTTCTCAGATGAGAGCTGCCCTTTCTTTCCACTATCTAAATCCTTTGAGGGGAAGGATCAAATACCCCTCTTACAACCCGTTACAAGGGGTTCCACACTCTTGCAAGAATTACAAGAAGAATAGAGAAGTGAACACTTAAGCAAATGAAGAACAAGACTTTCCCAAGACTTCATTTCTTCCAAAATCATAACTCTCTATGGCTGTGTATTTTCAAATTAAAAGAAAGGAGGTATTTATAAGCCTCAAAAGTGATCCAAAATTTAGATTCCTAAACATTGAGCCAAAATTCGAATCTTTTGAGATACCGATCTTTACGCCGGTTTGGCTGACCCGACACACCACGCTGGTTTCCATCACCCCAGACAGCGCGGTGCTACCAAAGCCTGGCTTTCGCCAGCAGGCTACCAGCCCACCAGTTAGATTTGACTTTCCTCGGCCACAGAGGCGATTGCTCATGAGCTTTGGCTCGAGCACGCCAGTGCCGTCTGATGCTAAAAGCCCCAGGCTTCAAACGAAGCCCGATATGGCCCCTAAACGTGTTAAAGGAGTTAACCCCTTAACTCCTAACTCCAAATTAATGTGCTAGCTTCCTGAAATTAAAGACATCTCCTAAGCTCTTCTGAAGCAGTCCGCGAAGTCAAGTCTTCTTCCGCTGCAGGCTTCCAAGTGAACTTCCGACGGCCTTCCACGATCCCTCGAGCCATCCACTGCCGGATTCCGTATAAGCCTCGGACTTTAACACGATGATCTTGGCGAGTCCCCCCGAGCTTCTTGGGTAAAGCCTCGATCTTTCTTCAGCAAGCTCACTTGAATCTTCCGGCCGAACCTCCCGCAGCGAACTTCAAAACCCTTCCGCGCAAGCTCCCTTGCCATTTCTCGCTGCGGCCTCCAAAGAAGGCCTCGATGAATTGCCCGGATTTCCATCGAACACTTTCGAACTCCCTAATTTATCGCATCGACTTTGACTTCAATCCGCTTTGCTTTCGCTGCTGCCTTCATCCCCTTATCGTGAGTGCTTCATACGTATAAACAACAAACACTCTGCGCCCTGATCTAGATAGTTATTATACCGACCGACATTCGGTTGCCGCTCAGAAGTCATCGTTTCGGCGCCGCTGCTCAGATCGCTTCTTTTCAAGCACATCGTCCTCTTGCAAATCCGTTGCCCAATCGGGCGATCGACTTCGCAATCCCGATCTATGAACATCAGCTTTTGCTCGACGCCTGACGGGTTGCCGCTGGAGCAATAATTAGAACCTCCCGGCCGACATCCATCCCGACGCTATCTCCGCCAAGAATGCTGAATTCTCTTCCATCAAGCTGTCTAATCCTGATCGAGAAAGTAGACCTCGTAACTCAACACGCAGTTAGACCACAAATCACACTCAATTAGTTTCATCATCAAAATCTGAGATTCAACAATCTCTACCTTTTGATGATGATAACTAATTGATGACCAACCGGAGTTAACCATAACTCCGGGAGTTTTAACTAAACTCCCCTATCAATATGCCATTGATAGAATACTTGGATTATCCCAAATCCAAGCAACATTCATCACAATAATTATGAGGAATTGTCAAACCATCATGCAAATATATAAAATATTCAATACAAAGCATGAAGTTATCAATCTACTGCTACCCCTATGTCATCAACAAGGAGAAGTAACATCATAACATTAGTTTTTCAAGAATATGCAAATCTTTACAACATACTAGCTATTTATCACATCATACAATATTTTACAATACAACATCAAATAATACCATTCCAATCATATGCAAGTTTCAAGGATGGACAATGATGGTAATTTTCACTTGCTTCTTGAGATGTGCAAGTAGGCACCTTGTTTCTCATAATAGCAATATTTGCATCCTTTGATATAACAATTCTTAGCTACATGATGAAGTTGCAAAATAGGAATCAAGATGGTAAAATTTTGCAATGTTAGGAGCTAAAAACTTTCTCCCCCATTTGTAGCATCAAAAGAAAGGGATGATCAAATATTTGAAATAATCTTGCATGAGATTCAACAGTAATTTGTAACAAAAAATGTAAGCAATTTTGAAGAAGTGAAATTAGAGCAAGATTTTTACCTCTCTTGAGATAACAACTTTTGCTTCTCAATGTTCAAGCTAACCAAAATTTTTCTTTTGATGCACAAGCTAGCAATTTTTCTTCCTCTTGAATGAGCTAGCAAATTTAATCATAGTAAGCTAGCAATAAATCTTCTCCTTTGATTTTGTCAAAAAGAAGGAAGAATATAATTCTTTCCTTTTACATGAGTGCTTCCATCATAACAAAATAACAAATTTCCATCATGAATTTTAACATATCAAGTCATGAATTCAAGAGAGTCATAAGCGAATCATGGTATGAGGAAAATTTATGACAAGCAATAATGATAAGCTAGTATACTTTGCAATCATAAACTAGCTCTCTTTCAATTTTTCTCATTTGCACCTAAGTTTCCCTTTTGCAAGTAATCAACTTCATGTTTGCAATGAGCTAGTAATTTTTGTAAAATTTATAACATTTTAAACATGCAAACTTATGAGTTAAAAAATAATGCAACTTTGCAATTTCTTTCTTCTCATTTGAGAAGTGCAAGTTTTGCCTTTTTGCAAGTTCTAGCTAGCTATGTTTGCCACTTTCATGTGATGCATAAGCTAGCAAGCTAACTCCCCCTTTGTCACTCTCGAAAGAAGGGATGAATAATATTTTAATGCAATAATTTTGCATCAATCAATATTTCAATTTTTCAAGATACATACAAGATGGTATTAAAACATGAGAAATCATGTCATGAAGGATATCAATATGTAAATTCAACAAGAATCAAAACCAAAAGATATCATCCATGATTAATAACTTTTATTTTAGCAAGATCTAGATTCATATTTATCAAATTTTAATTCAAGATAAATGTCATACAATCAGAATCATGATATATAAGCATATTAATATTAAGGATCAAATCATATGATTACAAGTGCCAACATATTTTCTTTTCATTCATTTTTAAGCCATGATAAATGATTCAAATATTAAAGCACATTTTTTTATCAAATTTTCAATCATCACATAAGGCATTCAAAAGTATTGAAATGATAAAAGAATCAATTTTAGCATATAATGTTTCAATCTTCAATCTTGAGTCATGAATCCAAAGTCATGAATCAAAGGTTCATGAATCATTTTGACAAGTCTCTTTTAGGAAATAACAAGTAGAAGTCTTAGGAGATCACACACAAGATCTTGATTCATACATAGGAATTTTACCAAGATCACATTTCATAAGAATCAAGACTGCAAATTCATAAAAAATTCAAGTATTGAATTCGAGAAATCAAAAAGACAAGTTACATTTCATTTAAGGAATTTTCTTTTGATAAGGCGGAAGAGACATGGTAAAAGATCTTGATTTATAAAGAGTTTCAAGTCATAGTTGTCAAGATCATGATTTTAATAAAAAAAATTTCTTTATAGCAAAAATGAAAATCTTTTAGAACTTGATTCAAGCATTAAATATGTCTTAACAAGTCATTATTCTAGAAGATT
>JAIWVJ010000195.1:0-10296 GCA_024322285.1 Musa beccarii
AAAGAAACCTTAATATAAAAACCCCAATAACGACGAGAAATCAAAGAAACACAAAAGAAACCTTAATATACGGACCCCAAACACGTATGAGGAATTCAAGAAACAAAGATGGAAGATATCCAAAGAAATCTTTCGATCTTGGATAGACCGAGTCGGAAAGATTTCCGACTATGCTGGCGATTATGCTCTCTCCACCGAGCAATAGTCTCTGCCACAGAATGAGAGCCATTCACTCCCTGCGTACTTCCTTACATAGAAAGAACGCAACCAGAAGAATATAAAAGAAAAATCGCATCGGTGAAACCATGAATCCACTGCGAGAACATTAAACATTCGATCAAAAAACCCGACGAGAAATCAAGATTGCAAGGAACGCAAAAAGAAGGAAAAAGAAATACCGAAAAGGGCTGACACATTAGTCGTCGAGATTGGCTAAAAAATCCATCAAATTTAACGCCGAAACAACCATTTTCTCAAGAAAACAAAAAAGAAGCACAGTCGATGAAACGCACCCAAGAACACGAAAGGAATCTAAAGAAGAGTGAAACAAGAAAAGGTAAAAATAAGGCCAGGGGTTGAGGAATAGCACCAAACGAGGTGGTTTTTGGACGGTGAGGTGGGAGAGCAGATCGAGCGTTCGAAGTGGAGGTGGGCGAACAGAGACGGCGGGTGGACCCTCGCCCTCGCCCACGCTGTCGCTGGGGCGTTTCGCATGCCAACAATGCCTCGGACACGGGTGGCGGAATCAACCGTGTCCGAGGCATGCTGAGCCGAGCCGAGCCGAGCCGGACCGGGCCGAGCCGAGACGAGCCGAGCGGAGTGGAGCCGAGCCGGGCGGAGCCGAGCCGGGCCGGGCCGAGCCGAGTCGGACAGCACTCGGTTCTGTCCTATCCCGCTTCGGACCGGGATGAACCTCGGTTTGTATAATGGCAAAACCGTAATTTTTTATGTAATGGCAAAACCGTAATTTTTGGAAACTAGCAAAACCGTAGTTTTCATATAATGGCAAAACCGTAATTTTCGGACAATGGCAAAACCGTAATTTTGAACAATGGCAAAAACGTAATTTTTGGATAATGGCAAAACCGTAATTTTCATGTAATGGCAAAACCGTAATTTTCAGATAATGGCAAAATCGTAATTTCGTGTAATGGCAAAACCGTAATTTTTGAACCATGGAAAACCATAATTTTGGGTAATGGTAAAATCGTAATTTTGAAAGAATGGTAAAATTGTAATTTTGTAAGAATGGTAAAATCGTAATTTTGTAAGAATGGCAAAATCGTAATTTTGGACAATGGCAAAACCGGTAATTTTCGTTTAAAGGCAAAACCATAATTTTCATGTAATGGCAAGCTAATAGTAATTTTGGACAATGGCAAAGCCGTAATTTCAGCGGTAATGGCAAAAACGTAATTTTGGGACAATGGCAAAACCGTAGTTTTTGTGCAATGGCAAAAACGTAATTTTGATCAATGGCAAAATCGTAATTTTTGGCAATAGCAATAACCGTAATTTTGTAAGAATGGCAAAGCCGTAATTTGTAAGAATGGCAAAAGCCAGTAATTTTAGGACAATGACAAAAACGTAATTTTGAGAACAATGGCAAAACCAGTTTATTTTATGAATGGCAAAACCGTAATTTTGTAAGAATGGGCGAAATCGTAATTTTGTAAGAATGGCAAAAACCGTAATTTTGGATGAATGGCAAACCGTAATTTTCGAACAATGGCAAAAACATAATTTTTGTATAATGGCAAACCGTGAATTTTTCATGTAATGGCAAAACCGTAATTTTTGGAACCTGGCAAACCGTAGTTTTCATATAATGGCAAACCGTAATTTTCGGACAATGGCAAAACAAAAGTAATTTTGAACAATGGCAAAACGTAATTTTTGGATAATGGCAAACCGTAATTTTCATGTAATGGCAAAACCGTAATTTCGGGATAAGCAATGGCAAAATCGTAATTTCATTAATAATGGCAAAACAGTAATTTTTGGAACCATGGAAAACCATAATTTTGGGTAATGGTAAAATCGTAATTTTGAAAGAATGGTAAAATTGTAATTTGTAAGAATGGTAAAACCAGTAATTTTGTAAGAATGGCAAAATCGTAATTTTGGACAATGGCAAACCGTAATTTCGTTTAAAGGCAAAACCATAATTTTCATGTAATGGCTTAAAACCGTAATTTTCGTGATACAATGGCAAACCAGTAATTTAGGTGTAATGGCAAAACTGTAATTTTGGACAATGGCAAAATCGTAATTTTGGCAATGGCAAAACCGTAATTTTGTAAGAATGGCAAAACCGTAATTTGTAAGAATGGCAAAACCGTAATTTTCGGACAATGGCAAAAACGTAATTTTCGAACAATTGCAAAAACGTAATTTTCGAACAATGGCAAAACCGTAATTTTTGAACAATGGCACAATCGTAATTTTTGGTTAATGGCGAAATCGTAATTTTGTAAGAATGGCAAAACCGTAATTTTGGATGAATGGCAAAACTGTAATTTTGAACAATGGCAAAAACGTAATTTTTGTATAATGACAAAGCGCAATTTTTTCATGTAGCCGGCAAACCGTAACTTTGGAACCGGCAAACCGTAGTTTTCATATAATGGCAAAACCGTAATTTTCGGACAATGGCAAAATCGTAATTTTGAACAATGGCAAAAACATAATTTTTGGATAATGGCAAAACCGTAATTTTCATGTAATGGCAAAACCGTAATTTTCAGATAATGGCAAAATCGTAATTTCGTGTAATGGCAAAACCGTAATTTTTGAACCATGGAAAACCATAATTTTGGGTAATGGTAAAATCGTAATTTTGAAAGAATGGTAAAATTGTAATTTTGTAAGAATGGTAAAATCGTAATTTTGTAAGAATGGCAAAATCGTAATTTTGGACAATGGCAAAACCGTAATTTCGTTTAAAGGCAAAACCATAATTTTCATGTAATGGCAAAACCGTAATTTTCAGACAATGGCAAAACCGTAATTTCGTGTAATGGCAAAACCGTAATTTTGGACAATGGCAAAACCGTAATTTAGTATAATGGCAAAAACGTAATTTTTGAACAATGGCAAAACCGTAATTTGGAAGAATGGTAAAACCGTAATTTTGTAAGAATGGCAAAACCGTAATTTGTAAGAATGGTAAAATCGTAATTTTCGGACAATGGCAAAAACGTAATTTTCGAACAATGGCAAAACCGTTATTTTATGAATGGCAAAACCGTAATTTTGTAAGAATGGCGAAATCGTAATTTTGAACAATGGCAAAAACGTAATTTTGAACAATGGCAAAACCGTAATTTTCGAACAATGGCAAAAACGTAATTTTCGTTCAATGGCAAAACCGTAATTTTCATGTAATGGCAAAACCATAATTTTCGAAAAATGGCAAAACCGTAATTTTGAACAATGACAAAAACGTAATTTTCGGGCAATGGCAAAACCGTAATTTTGGGCAATGGCAAATTAAGTGCAATTTTTAAGAATGGTAAACCGTAATTTTGTAAAGAATGGCAAAACTGTAATTTTGTAAGAATGGCAAAACAGTAAATTTGGACAATGGCAAAACCGTAATTTCATGTAATGGCAAAAACGTTATTTTGGAACAATGGTAAAACCGTAATTTTCATGTAATGGCAAAACCGTAATATTTGGACAATGGCAAAACCGTAATTTCGTTTAATGGCAAAAATGTAATTTTCATGTAATGGCAAAACCGTAATTTTCAAACAATGGCAAAACCGTAATTTCGTTTAATGGCAAAACCGTAATTTTTGAACAATGGCAAAATCGTAATTTTGGGCAATGGCAAATTCGTAATTTTGTAAGAATGGTAAAACCGTAATTTTGTAAGAATGGCAAAACCGTAATTTTAAGAATGGCAAAACCGTAGTTTTCGAACAATGACAAAAACGTAATTTTCGTACAATGGCAAAACCGAAAATACATATACAACACAACACAACACATACATACACAAACAACACACACACAAATACAACACATACACACAACACACATGCATACAACACACACACAACACACATATATACACACACAACATTTATAACACAACACTCGTACACACAATACACATAACATTCACAACACACACACAACAACAAGACATAACACATACAAAATACACACACAACACATAACACAATACAATACATACACACACAACACACACACATACACATATACACAACACAAATAACACATACACACAACACACATGCATACAACACACACACACACACAATACACATGTATACACACAACACAACATTTATAACACAACACTCATACACACAACACACATAACATTCACAACACACATATACACACACACATACAATATACACACAACAACAAGACACAACACATACACAATACACACACAACACATAACACAACACATACACACACAACACACATACATATATACAAACATAAAACACATGCAGAATTCACAATACACAACACACATATACACACAACACACACATACACATATACACAACACAAACAACACATACACACAACACACACACATACACAACAAACATTCACAATACATACACATACACAACACACACACCACATATACAATACATACATACAACACACACAACACACATACACAACACAACACAACATATACATACACAAACAACACACAAAATTTTCAAAAAATGGCAAAACCGTAATTTTGAACAATGGCAAAAACGTAATTTTCGGGCAATGGCAAAACCGTAATTTTGGGCAATGGCAAATTCGTAATTTTGTAAGAATGGTAAAACCGTAATTTTGTAAGAATGGCAAAACTGTAATTTTGTAAGAATGGCAAAACCGTAAATTTGGACAATGGCAAAACCGTAATTTCGTGTAATGGCAAAAACGTTATTTTGGAACAATGGTAAAATCATAATTTTCATGTAATGGCAAAACCGTAATATTTGGACAATGGCAAAACCGTAATTTCATTTAATGGCAAAAATGTAATTTTCACGTAATGGCAAAACCGTAATTTTCAGACAATGACAAAACCGTAATTTTGTGTAATGGCAAAACCGTAATTTTTGAATAATGGCAAAATCGTAATTTTGGCAATGGCAAATTCGTAATTTTGTAAGAATGGCAAAACAGTAATTTTAAGAATGGCAAAACCATAGTTTTCGGACAATGGCAAAAACGTAATTTTCGTACAATGGCAAAACCGTTATTTTTCATGAATGGCAAAACCGTAATTTTGTAAGAATGGCGAAACCGTAGTTTTGGATGAATGGCAAAAACATAATTTTCGAACAATGGCAAAATCGTAATTTTTCGTACAATGGCAAAACCATAATTTTGGATGTATGGCAAAGCGTAATTTTCAAAATGGCAAAGCGAAGTAATTTTCATGTGTAATGGCAAAACCGTAATTTTGCATAATGGCAAAACCGTAATTTGGTGTAATGGCAAAAACGTAACTTTTTGAACAATTGCAAACCGTAAGTTTTTTCTGGAAAGGCATTGGCAAAACCGTAATTTTGTAAGAATGGCAAAACAGAATTTTGTAAGAATGGCAAAATCGTAATTTTCGGACAATGGCAAAAACATAATTTTCGAATAATGGCGAAACCGTAATTTTGTAAGAATGGCAAAACCGTAATTTTGGATGAATGGCAAAACTGTAATTTTTGAACAATGGCAAAAACGTAATTTTCGTACAATGGCAAAACCGTAATTTTTATGTAATGGCAAAACTATAATTTTTGGAAAATGGCAAAACTGTAATTTTGAACAAAGGGAAAAATGTAATTTCCGGCAATGGCAAAACCGTAATTTTTATGTAATGAAAAAACCGTAATTTTTGGATAATGGCAAAACCGTAATTTCGTGTAATGGCAAAAACGTAATTTTTGAACAATAGCAAAACCGAAATTTTGTGACAATGGTAAATCGTAGTTTTTGTGTTATGGCGAAAATGTAATTATGATCAATGGCAAAACACTAAAACCTCAACCCTAAACCCTAAACAACAAACCGTAAACCCTAAACCCTAAAACCGAAACCCTAAATTCTAAACCTTAAACCCTAAACCCTAAACCCTAAACCTTAAACCCTTAACCACAAACCCTAAACCCTAAACCCTAAACCGAAACCCTAAACCCTAAACCCCAAACCCCAAACCCTAAACACCAAATCCTAAACCCTAAACCCTAAACCTAAACCCTAAACCCTAAACTCTAAACCCTAACCCTAAACCCTAAACTCTAAACCCTAAACCCTAACCCTAAACAACACATACACACAACACACACACAAACACAACAAACATTCACAATACACACACATACAAAACACACACACAACACATATACATTACATACATACAACACACACAACACACATACAATACACAACACAACACAACATATACATACACAAACAACACACACAAAAACAACACATACACACAACATACACATACACAACAAACATTCACAATACACACACATACAAAACACACACACAAAACATATACATTACATACATACAACACACACAATACACATACACAACACAACACAACATATACATACACAAACAACACACACACAAATACACACAACAAACACACATATACAACAAACATTCACAATACACACACATACAAAACACACACACAACACATATACATTACATACATACAACACACACAACACACATACACAACACAACACAACATATACATACACAAACAACACACACACAAATACAACACATGCATACAACACACACACACAACACACATATATACACACACAACATTTATAACACAACACTCATACACACAACACACATAACATTCACAACACACACACAACAACAAGACACAACACATACAAAATACACACACAACACATAACACAATACAATACATACACACACAACACACACACATACACATACACATATACACAACACAAATAACACATACACACAACACACATGCATACAACACACACACACACAATACACATGTATACACACAACACAACATTTATAACACAACTTATCATACACACAACACACATAACATCTCACAACACACATATATACACACACATACAATATACAACAATAAGACACAACACATACACAATACACACACAACACATAACACAACACATACACACACAACACACATACATATATACAAACATAAAACACATGCAGAATTCACAATACACAACACACATATACACACAACACACACATACACATATACACAACACAAACAACACATACACACAACACACACACATACACAACAAACATTCACAATACACACACATACACAACACACACACAACACATATACAATACATACATACAACACACACAACACACATACACAACACAACACAACATATACATACACAAACAACACATACATACAACACACACAATAATATTTAGGGTTTAGGGTTTAGGGTTTCGGGTTTTAAGCTTTAGGGTTTAGGGTTTCGGTTTAGGGTTTAGGGATTAGGTTTTAGGGTTTGGGGTTTAGGGTTTAGGATTTAGTGTTTAGGGTTTAGGCTTTCGGTTTAGGGTTTACGGATTAGGATTTTCGGTTTGGAGTTTAGGGTTTAGGGTTTAGGGACAATGACAAAAACGTAATTTTCGAACAATGGCAAAATCGTTATTTTCGATGAATGGCAAAACCGTAATTTCGTAAGAATGACAAAATCGTAATTTTGTAAGAATGGCAAAACCGTAATTTTCGGACAATGGCAAAACCGTAATTTCATTTGATGGAAAAAACCATAATTTTCATGTAATGACAAAACCGTAATTTTTAGACAATGGCAAAACCGTAATTTCGTGTAATGGCAAAATCGTAATTTTTGAACAATGGCAAAATCGTAATTTTTGGCAATGGCAAATTCGTAATTTTGTAAGAATGGTAAAACCGTAATTTTGTAAGAATGGCAAAACTGTAATTTTTGAACAATGGTAAAAACGTAATTTTTGAAAAATGACAAAACCGTAATTTTCATGTAATGGCAAAACCGTAATTTTTGGACAATGGCAAAACTGTAATTTCGTGTAATGGCAAAAATCGTAATTTTCATGTAATGGCAAAACCGTAATTTTCAAACAATGGCAAAGACGTAATTTTCGAACAATGGCAAAACTGTTATTTTCGATGAATGGCAAAATCGTAATTTCAGATGAATAGCAAAACTGTAATTTTTGAACAATGGAAAAAACGTAATTTTCGTACAATGGCAAAACTGTAATTTTCAGACAATGACAAAACCATAATTTCGTGTAATGGCAAAACCGTAATTTTTGAACAATGACACAATCGTAATTTTGGGCAATGGCAAAATCGTAATTTTGTAAGAATGGTAAAACCATAATTTTGTAAGAATGGAAAAACCGTAATTTTAAGAATGGCAAAACCGTAGTTTTCGGACAATGGCAAAAACGTAATTTTCGTACAATGGCAAAACCGTTATTTTTCATGAATGGCAAAACCGTAATTTTGTAAGAATGGTGAAACCGTAGTTTTGGATGAATGGCAAAACCGTAATTTTCGAACAATGGCAAAACGCATTTTCGTGATATTAATGGCTTAAAACCGTAATTTTGGATGTATGGCAAAACCGTAATTTGACAAAAATTGGCAAAACAGAATTTTCATGTAATGGCAAAAACGTAATTTTGGATAAATGGCAAAACCGTAATTTGGTGTAATTGCAAAAACGTAATTTTGATCATGGCAAAACCGTAATTTTTAAACCTAATGGCAAACCATAATTTTGTAAGAATGGCAAACCAAGTAATTTTGTAAGAATGGCAAACCGTAATTTTAGGACAATGGCAAAAAACGTAATTTTCGAACAATGGCAAAACCGTTATTTTTGATGAATGGCAAAATCGTAATTTTGTAAGAATGGCGAAACCGTAATTTTGTAAGAATGGCAAAACCGTAATTTTGGATGAATGGCAAAACTGTAATTTTCGAACAATGGCAAAAACGTAATTTTCGTACAATGACAAAACCGTAATTTTCATGTAATGGCAAAACCAGAATTTTCGAAAAATGGCAAAACCGTAATTTTGAACAATGGCAAAAACGTAATTTTCGGGCAATGGCAAAACCGTAATTTTCAAGTAATGGCAAAACCGTAATTTTCGGATAATGGCAAAACCGTAATTTCGTGTAATGGCAAAAACGTAATTTTTGAACAATGACAAAACTGAAATTTTGGGACAATGGTAAAACCATAGTTTTTGTGTTATGGCGAAAATGTAATTATGATCAATGGCAAAACACTAAAACCTCAACCAAAAACCATAAACAACAAACCATAAACCCTAAACCCTAAAACCAAAAACCCTAAACTCTAAACCCTAATACCTAAACCCTAAACTTTAAACCCTAAACCGCAAATCCTATACCCTAAACCCTAAACCAAAACCCTAAACCCTAAACCCTAAACCTCAAACCCCAAACCCCAAACCCCAAACACCAAACCCTAAACCCTAAACCCTAAACCCTAAACCCTAAACCCTAACCCTAAACCCTAAACCCTAAACCCTAAACCCTAAACCCTAACCCTAAACCCTAACATTCACAATACACACACATACAAAACACACACACAACACATATACATTACATACATACAACAACACACAATTAACCACATACACAACACAACACAACATATACATACACAAACAACACACACACAAATACAACACATACACACAACACACACACAATACACATGTATACACACACAACACAACATTTATAACACAACACTCATACACACAACACACATAACATTCACAACACACATATACACACACACATACAATATACACACAACAACAAGACACAACACATACACAATACACACACAAACATTCACAATACACACACATACACAACACACACACAACACATATTCAATACATACATACAACACATACAACACACATACACAACACAACACAACATATACATATACAAACAACACACACACAAATACAACACATACACACAACACACACACATACATAACAAACATTCACAATACACACACATACAAAACACACAATACACATATACTACACATACATACAACACACACAACACACATACACAACACAACACAACATAATACATACACAAACAATACACACACAAAAACAACACATACACACAACACACACATACAAAACAAACATTCACAA
>JAIWVJ010000196.1:0-10260 GCA_024322285.1 Musa beccarii
TTCAAGCAAGAATACATGGGATATTCCTCTCATGATACCGAGAGCGGATAATTCTCTATTGAGACTCAGCAGCCCTCATGAGTTGGCTACCACTCCCCGATAACCGAATTTGTACTAGATGTGGAACTTTCCAAACCTGGGAAGTCTAGGTAGCGAAAATTGGAGCTACTCATCTGAGTTTATCCTTGGTGTCTCGAGTCTAAGGACCCGAGATACACTACTGGGACTGCTCTGGAATTGCTTTGTTTGGCGTGAGGTATCAATAGCCATAAGGAGAGGTAAATCCATGAAACGGATCAATCATTGAACTTCGTTTCCCGATGAACACTTGCTATGTACCCTTAGTGTCCCCACATGAGTAGCTATAAGACTGCGACCCACATGCTCATTTGGTGCGGTATACAAACTTTGTAGGCAATGATCTATCCAAGTTATCTTGATGTCCCTATCGAGGTAACCTCTCGATTAAGATTATTTAGAGTATGTGTTTAAAGGTGAATCGATCTCATTATCATGATCTGCATCACGATCGATTCCCATTACTGACAGATCCAAGGATACAATATATGCGACATACGAGATAAAGTGATAAAATGCCTAATAATAAGTAAAGAGAAGAGAATTTGCACTAAGAGGGGGTGAATTTGTGCTACTGGCGGATAAAGACATGATAGTTTTTTGATTTAAACCAACTTCCGAAAACTTATTCTGAAAAGAATAAACATTCGATTAAAAGCGATTTTAGATTGCATACGTATTGAAGGAGACAATGAAGTAGCCCGTCAAAGTAAAGATGGTTTATGGTGAATAAATGACAATGAAGATAAATACAAAATGATTTTATAGTGGTTCCGGTCATCAGGCCTACATCCACTAAGCCATCCTCACTTCCGATAGGCGAGGATGAACTCCCTTACAGCTCTCTCTCCTTTTAACGAGTTTAGAGATAACCCCTTACAAACACTCTTTATCCCTCTCTTTGGACTAGAATACTCTTAAACATTGAGGGGGAAGATTTGACCACACTTTCAGAGAGATTCCCCCAGCCTTTTTTTAGTTCTAGACCCCTTTCACCTAAGAATGTGAGGGGTATTTATAAGCCTCGAAGGATTGAATTTGAGCTCCAAATTTGGATTACTGCTGGTTTCCAGTGCTTTAGTGGCACATCGCTTCCACATCTAAGGTCGGTGGCCATTGCGGTAATTCCTGCCCAAGGCGGCTGATGCTACCGCCGAATTGCACTCTAAGCGTTGGTGGTGTCATTGCTACAGCGGCTCGGCTCTTTGAGGCGATTCCATCATTTAGCACAGCGCGATTCCACCGCCCAGCCCGTTTAGCTTGCTTTGAATGGGCCTGTTCAAACCAATAAGAAAGCTTTGATTGGCCTGAAATTTAGTTATAGGATTAACAATTTAATCCTAAACCAAATTATGTGTAACTCATTTAATTTTAAAAGATATTTTAAGCTATTACAAAAGTCATAAGATAAGACTTCTTTCGGGCGAGCTTTGGCGGAGCTTGGTGCGTCTTCTTGAAGCGAACCCTACGAAAGCAGTCTACGCGGACTCCTTACAAGCTCCACTGAACTACGCGATGATCTTGGCGAGATCAACGAGCTTCGTTGGCAAGCTTCAGATCTTTCTTGGCAAGCGCCACGAACTTCAGACAAACCTTCTCGTGAACTTGAAAAGCCCTTCGGCTGAGCTCCTGCCAATCGTTCTCGGTTGATTTAAAGTACTTGGCTCCCCAACAAATCTTGAACTTCCAAAGTCGAACTCTCGAACTCCCAGCGATCTATCCCACTTGTCTTAGGCACTTTGTTTCACTTCACGTCTTCATCGTCATCAGTAGTTAATCCTGCGCACATAAACCAAAAACTCTACTTCCGATCTAGATAATTATTCTGATGCGAATTGACATCATTTAGTTGCCGTCAAGCGTCATTTGGCTTATCGACGCTTGCGTCAGGTTCTTGGCATCATCTCCTCTCTAGCAATCATGTTGCCCATGTCGGTGGTTGATCTCACAAATGGCCCGATATCGCCAGCGCTTAACCGCGCGGCTCTTCTGCGGCCCCGATGCTCGGCGTCACGAAGTCTTAAAGTCGATTGTCGATCGAACGCTGGCTCGACATCTAATATCCGGGCGTGATCACTGATGCAACATCAATTCTTCTGACATCAATTGTCTAACCACGAATCGATAGTAGACCTGCGTAACTTAAAATCGTAGTTAAACAATAAAACACATTCAATTAGTTTCATCATCAAAATCCGAAGTTTCAACAATTCATGATGAAACTTTCTCACCACAATAATCGTACTAAAAATCCACTTCAAATTCTTATTATCTATGCGCGACACACTATGATTATGCAATTTTGCGAGGATGAATATTAAAGCGCTTGATTCCTTAATGATAACCTCGAGGAAGAGGTATATGATACAACCTAAAGGATTAAGTGTTTGAGGATAACCAGGATAAAGGTGTGCCAGGTTGCTTAGGTCCATCTATAGATTGAAAGCAAGCTTCCGGAAAGTTAGAACATAAGATTTGATGAGGGTGATCGGATCTTATAACCAGTAAGAAACGAAGTTACTGCAGCCTGTGTGTACTGAGGAAGGTGAAAGTGAGAGCACTATTACCTTTTTGGTATTATATGTGGATGATATTCGATAATTAGGAATGATGTAGGGAATGCTCTCCAGTAGTAAAGGCTTGGCTATCTAGGCACTTCTCCATGAAGGACTTAAGGGAAGCATCTTGTATATTGGGATACGGATATATAGAGATTCAAGAGGATGCTTGGCTTGTCCTAGTCCAAGTACATATTACACTATTGTCAGAAAAGGTTTGGCATGAAAAATTCCAAGAGAGGTCTTATACAAATGAGACATGGAATATCACTTTGTAGGAGTATATCCCCAGACTCTCAAAGAAAGGGACACATGGATATGATACACATATGCCTTAATGATAGGATCTATCATGTATGCTATGCTATGTACCAGGCTTGATATAGTGCATGCTTTGAGTGTTACTGAGTGAGGTATCAGATTCATGGATCAGGCTTGTAGCATTGGAAAATAGTAAAATATATCCTTAAGTACTTTAAAAGTACTAAGGATCTTTTACTAGTATATGGAGCAATAGCCTTAAGGTTGAGAGCTACATAGACTTAAGCTTCAGTTAGATAATCGATTATAGCAAAGTCTAATTCGAGTGGTATGTGTTCACCCTGAATGGAGAAGTAATCTGTAGGAAGAGTTTCGAAGCAAGACACTACTGCGACTTTCGATAACTTAGGCGAAATAAATTGCTACGACAGAGGTAGCACGGAGGGAATCGGATGAAGAAGTTCATCACTGATTTGGGAGTCATGTCGAAAGCGGTGAGGATTTGATTCCCTTATAATGCGACTAAATACTGAGGTGATTACTTAAATAAGGAAACAGGGTCTCGTCAAGTGTTGAGGAGGTTCTAGCTTATTAGAGAGATCGTGGCCCGAAGAGATGTAGTAGTGGAAAGAGTTCCATTCGAAGATAACATTATAGATCCACCTGACAAAGTCATTGACTCAAATTATCTTTGAGCATCACAGTCGATGAGGATCACACATATTGGTGATTGACTTTAGGTCAGTGGGAGATTGCTAATCATATGCCCAAGTCCCATAAGCTAATCAGCACAGTGATGGCACTTGTGACTTGATATCCACTCTTTCTCTTTGCTTATTATTAGGCATTTTATCACTTTATCTTGCGTGTTGCATATATTGTATTGTCCTTGGATTTGTGCAATGGGAATCGATCGTGATGAGATTACGATAATGAGGCCGATTCACCTTTAATCACATACCCCTAAATAATCCTCGGGTCACTTAGGTTACTCAAGAGGGATATTGAGATAATCGGATAGGAGCCATGTGTGTTGTATACTGTCCATATGATGGAGGTGGTTAGTCTTATAGCTACTCATGTGGGGACACTAAGGGTGCAGTGCAGGTGCTTATTGGGAATGAGTTCACTTTGATTGATTCACCTACGGAATGCTATTGATGATTATTGATACCTCACGTTAAATAGTGATTTCAGTAGTCCCAATAGTGCAGATCTCGTCCTTAGACTTGAGACACTAAGGATGTCTTGTATGAGTACTCCACTCTTTGATCACGAGTACTTATATGTTTGGAAAGTTTCTGGATCTAATCTGATTGGTTATTGGAGTGGTAGCCAACTCTTACGAGGGCTATTGAGTCTCGATAGAGGATTATCCGCTCTCGGTATCATGAGAGAAATATCCCATGTATTCTTGCTTGAACAAATCCTTGACCCGAGGTTATTTGGATTGAGAGAGAAAGAGTTCTCGGGAGAATCCGACAAGAGCAAGACTCGAGGAGAGGCAGTATGGGCCAGCGGCAAAGACCATGCCCGATATAGAGTCTCTAGGATATTAGATGGATGAGGACTATAGATATATAGTAGCCGAGGATAGATAGGTCTGTAAAGTGATTTCCATTCTATATCACCGGGACGTACACGCTGGCCTCAGCATGTCCGCTAGCCGCGAGCTGGTGAATTATTACAGAGATATTGACCACTGGTCATATGCTCAATAAGTACGACCACTACCAATCTCAAGCATCGTACTATGGGCTCACACACATACTAGTGTCATGCATAGTTAGAGAAGTTCTGATACAGATATCCACAGCCCCCCTATCTATCGATATCCATATGCCCCTAATTAGATCCTGCAAGACGCAGACCACACTACAATAGTATTATCGTATGTACCCACTAACTGAGGCCGTACCGACGGCATCCAATACTCCAATAAAGCAAGATCCATTAGGGCCTATAAGGGCCTTTATAAATAGAGGGAAACCTGAAAGCCTCTATAGGCTAGGGTTCTTTCGTAGCTACCTCTCGTCTCTCCTCTCCTGTAGAGGTGCATCGGCCGTGAGGTCTCGCCATCACGCGATACCGCCAGAGAAGAGGATTTTTTCACCCTCCCTTCATCCTTCCTACATGCATCTCGCAAGGATTCAAGGATATACGACTTCCCTAGGTACTTTTCTTTTACACACGAAGTTTTCAGTATTTATTTTCGATGCACCGATCTTCGCATTTACCTATAGAACCTCTTTATATGGAAATTGTGGTTTTTGTTTTTTTTTTTTTTTTTGGTCTTCTTCCTGGCATGCATGATATCGCCTTCATGAATTTCAAGCTGAATTAGTGCTAATCACTAATGTGGATTCGCTCATAGGCATATATAACTGTAACAATCCTCACTTGACCTAAAGTCAATGGCTGCTACGTGTCTGATCCCCTATCGATTTAGTGCGATGCTCATAAGATAATACGAGTCAATGGCTTTATTAGCCGATCTACAACATTATCTTCTGACGGAACTCTTCTACCATTACATCTCTTCTCCCACGATCTTCTCAATAAGTTAGAACCCGTAATTATTTACGACTCCTACGATGAGACCCCTGCTCCTTATTCGAGTAATCATCGCATGGGCTGTTGGGAAATATAAATGAATCGGGCTTCTCAATCGCTTCTGGATGATTTCCAAATCAGTATTTAACCCTCATCAAGACTCTCTCCTCACGCCGCCTACCAGGCAGAATGTATCTCGCCTATGGGTCGAAGCCTGGGAAGAGATTCACTTACAACTCTTCCAAAGATACAACTCCCCTCCATTCAGTGTAGAACACATATCCCAAATTAGACTTGTTATCACTTTACATCTGATCGAAGCTCCGAGCCTTCATCGTAGTAGTCTTTCAACTCTCCGAGGCTACTCGCCTTCCGCTATACTAAAAAAGATCTTTTTAGTCATTCTCAAATACTTATGATGCATGTACCGCTTCAGTTGCTCCAAGTCTAGATCTACCTCTGACACCCTCGCCTACTAAATCTTCCAGGCACACGCAGGCTATATCGCCCGGTAAGATAAAGATAATATATACGACAGATCCTATCACGAGGCATATAGTATCATGATCTACGTGTAAGTTCTTTCTTTAGGAGCTCCTCGGGACACTCCTAGAAAGTAATATTCCATGTCCCATTCGTACGAGACTTCTCTTCGAACTTTTCATGTCAAACCTTTGACAATGGTGTTCATGTGATCTCCTCGACTTAGATAAGCCAAGCATCCTCTGTGATCTATCTCCATAGATTCATATCCCCAACATGCAAGATGCTTCCTAAGTCCTTCATGGAGAAGTGCCTAGATAGCCATTTGCCTTTACCTGGTGGAGAGCATTCCACATCATTCTAAATGACCAGGATGTCATCCACATACGAGCACCAATTAAAGGCTGATGGCAGCCTTCATCACTTACCTCTTGTACACACAAGGATCATCTTCTATTCTTAATTTAGTCATAAGATCTAATCGCTTCATCAAATCTTATGTTCTAACTTCGGATGCTTCGCTTTCACCATAGATGGACCTAAACAACCCGCACACCTTGTTTCTGTTATCCTTGGACACTAATCCCTCAGTCAGATTATACACCTCCTCCTCGAGGTTGTCATCGAGGAATGCGGTTTTGATGTCCATCTCGCTAGATCTTATAATCATAGTGTGTCAGAATAGCTAATAAAATTCAAATGAATTTTAGCATGACTATTGGTGTGGAAAGTTTCACTGCATAATCAATACCTGCCATTGGACGATACTCCCCTTTAGCCTACTAGCCTTGCTTTCTTTAGCAGGTCTTTACCTTTCCATCTACTCTAATCTTCTTTTCAAGATCCACTTGCGTACCTAATGGGTATAATACCATCAGTATACAATAATCGTTCCAAACCTTATTGAGTACATGAAATCTTTTTCTCAATTCATGGCTTCTTGCCATTTCTTAGAGTTTATGCTCATAATAGCCTCTCAGAGGTCTCAGGATCAATATCCTCAACATCCTCTCTTTGATTTGTCCTATATATCTCTCGTGAGGATGGAATACTCTACTGTAGACTCCATGCAAAGTTGGAACTGTGGTGCTATGTAGCCGAACAAATTCTCGTTATGGAATGGTGCTTCGAGCTTAGGTTTTCCAACCTCGCTCAACTCTATCATGCTCCCACGTCTTCCACCAAGAACGTGTTCCTTCTCAAGGATCATTGCTCTCTTTAGCTACAAAGACCTTTGGGTCCTGTAAAGTGATAGAAATAATACTCACAAGTTTCCTTAGGTATCCTATTAACTTGCATCATTCCGCCTCGATTCCAACTTGTTTCATTGGTTGATCAGTCTCGACGTATAGTGGCAGCCCCAAATCTTAACAACCATAAGATCTGGCTTCTTTCCATTCCATATCTCATATAGAGTATATACTACCGACTTAGTTGGAATTTATTCTAAGATAAGCTACGATCTCTAGGGTATATCCTCGTAATGAGATGTAGGCTCGGGCATTAAACTCATCATGAACGCACTCATGTCTATTAGTGTTCTGATTCCTCCTTCTCGGAGCAAACCATTAAGCTATGGTGTATATGAGGTATCCATCGAGATAAAATCCCATGGTCTTTGAGGAACCGGGTGAACTCAGTACTTAAGTACTCACCTCCTCGATTTGATGAAGGGTTTTAATACTCTTCCAATTCTGGTTCTTCACTTTATTCTTATATTCCTTAAATTTCTTAAAAGTTCTCACATTTTGTACTTCATCAAGTACATATGTTCGCAATATCATGAGAAATCATGAAAGTAATGAAGTAGGAGTAACCACCTATGGCATGAGTTGATAGCGTGGGATCACATACATCACTATATATGAGTTCCAGAATTCAACGACTCTCTCTCCAGTTTCTACTAATTCCGAAAGTTGGTCATCTTTCCCGAAGGTAAGGTTCGTAAGTCGATATGACTCATAGTTGAATGGATCTAGATATCCATTCTTCGCCAAGAATTTTGAATCATTCTCTCATGGATGCTGACTTCAGCCTACAATGCCACAGATATGCATTGTTCACCCTTCTCGCTTCCTCTTAGACTCACTTACACTCATGATGTGTGGAGTCAGCATATCTAGCATAAATAAACCATTATGCATGTTCCTCTCATGACGATCTCATCATCTAATGCTTATTGAATGTAACCATTATTCTCAAAAACTAATTTATATCCACCGATTGTCAAACATGAAATGGAAATAATATTTTTGATAATAGAAGAATATAATAAAGATGCATCTATACATAATAATAGCTCCACTCAGGTAGATTGTAAAGTGGACCTTCGCCAATACCACTACAAAGAACCTTGCTCCATCGCTTATCTAAGGTCCATCTCGCCTCTTCAATCTCCTAGGTTCTCACGTAAACTGTAAATGAATTACATATACGACAAGCACTCTGATCCAATACCTAGTGTTATTATAAGATTTTGACAAATGAAGATCGATCATGAATGTACCTAAAGCTTTTCCAAGCTTCATGCTTTTGCCTCTCTCACAAGGTACTCTTTTCATAGTTCCTCTTCCAAGTGCCCATCTTTATCGTAGTAGAAGCCTTAACTAGCTTTGTCCTTTATTGGGTCTTTCTTCTTGGTAACCTTTGCCTTACCCGTTTTGGTCCTTATCCTTGCCCTTCTTAAGGGACTTTCAACTTTTTCTTTTCTTTTTAGGTCTCACCAAAGATAGAGAACTAGCTTCTCTTTCTTGATGGTGCGCTCTATTTCTCTCTCAACATATTGATTGGAGTTTCCTCGAGGGTCAACTCAAGCTTGTTCATATTGTAAATTTATTATAAATCTGGTGGAAAAGGAACTCGGTAGGATCAAGCATAAGATCGCACATAGGTTATCCTTACAAGATCATTCCTAGACCGCATGAATTTCTCGATCCACTCAATTATCTTGAGGACATGCGTTCTCGAATCCGAAATTGTCCCCTCAATCATCTTGGCACTGGAAAAGAGCACTACTCTTAATATCTCATATCGCTGAGTTCTTCCTTGTTCACTCAAATAGTTTATGGAGATGCAGGAGTATTGAAAATTAGCATCTATATTTTCATGTTGTTTCCAGTGATGCTTTCGCGAATCATAGAGCTGGTCAACATATAATACTAAGTAAGAGTGAAATCATCTATGTACTTTATATAACGAGCGATCCTCATCCTCGCCGCCTTCTTTCCATCGAGCGTAGGGATCATCAGGTATTAAGGATGTACATGATTTTCTTCACCATGAGAACGATTCTCAAATTACGGGCCAATACATATAATTTGACCATTGAGGCTATTGGCATAAAAGTATGCCGTATAAATGATTTGTAAGCGATATTTTTCTAAAATTAAAGATGAGCGAGAAATAAATAACGTACTGAGACTTTATAAAATTAAATAGTTAAGATAAAGCACTTTCTATCTTAATGTATTCTTCTACTCATTTTTTTTTTATGGGATACACAACAACCCTCCGAGCATAGGAATCGTGAGATCCTTCGTGGATCTCTAGTGGGAGATCGGGGGATCCAATCGGGCGCCTTAACGTAACCTCGATGGACTCGACTAATCACATTAAGCTTTGTAAAAGGTAGGCAACTCTTGCCCAGTCACAACTCCCAGATTCCTATCCTATTTCACCTCTCAATCCACCATGGTCTCGAGAGACTCAACTAACCATGATGTTCAATTTAGTCATCACCCATCGATTACTGAGATGAGTTTGATTCGATGATATACTTCGAGGACTTTACCTATAGCATCTTATTCACATGTCCTCAGTCACCAGCGAAATCTCCCTGGCGTAAAGTAGATAAGATAAGCGAACGCAAAATGCGATATAGGTGAGGTCTTCGGTGGACTCGATCGACTCAACCTACTATAGGAATTCCGGCTCCTACCTATAACTTGTATTAGCGGAAAGGCCACGTAGTCAAATTTTAATTGCCTTGCTATGTTAATCACCAGGCTTGAATATTATTAATAGAGAAGATTTTTTTGATTTGGTCTTCCTAACATAATGTGTCGTATATATACGTAGCCCCAATATATATATACATATCTGTAAGTGTATAATCAATCATTTTTGTCGTAGCAAGCCGTCGCGTGGATGATAATGCGTTATATCGCCGGCGTATCCTCCGTATCCGTGATCGTTCATCTCGTTTAAATGATTACATAAATCTCAGCCACTTGTCTCCGTGCGTCGGATCGTCCGTCTCGACCTGCATTAGGTCCCACTTTATCGGCTTCACGGCTAGCGCTCGCCTCCTCGTATAATTATAATAAAT
>JAIWVJ010000197.1:0-10250 GCA_024322285.1 Musa beccarii
GAATGGGATCATATGATTCATCTATATTCTTTTCCCTTGTGTCCCTTGAGGATCTTCTAGGTACCATTGGTCTACATATATTAACAATGAAAAAAATCTATATGAAGGGAGTAGAAACAACTAAAGTTAAAGATGGATTTCAAATATTACCTTTACAGTGATCTCCAAAAAATTGAGATTGATCCTAGGATTTGTGGAGAAGAGAGGCCTTTCTTAGTTTTCTAGAGGTGGAGGATGAAGAGTGAGAGGTAGGGGAGAGTTTTTTGAGTGATGTGAAGGGTGTTGGGGGCGGTTCTCTTTATCGACCTAAAGTACCCTTTTATAGGGGCAGTCTCGAGGCGATCCCTTTGCCAGCTGGGTGTTGTCACCACCTAGAAACGAGTGCCTGGCGGTGCACCACCAATTAGTGGTGCCACCGTTGGTGCACTCCCTTAAGCTCATTTGGGAGTTGTAACACTTTACCACTTGATCAATTGATCTCTTTCTTATTTAACATCTATTTTATAGTGGGTCTAATGTTGAATGTTTCCGGCTTGAGTATCATGCACGATTAATCAAGTGAAATGGCATCATTTTAAAATCATTCAAATTCTCCACTTTTTTTGTTTGTCGATTAAGAGTGAACTTTTCAACTAAGGTCCGATCCTTCTGAAAGAGATTTACATGATGAGGTGTCATGATTATCAAAATGTTCATAGAATATTTTCTTTAGTCTATTAGGAGGATCAAGGGAGAATGGCTAGACAACAACAGAACAGTAATTTAATTTGACTATTAAGATAGAGGAGTTGAGATAAGTATTTTGGGGATCATGAAAGCTTGAATGCCAACATATTATAAAAATTAGAAATCAAAATTCCGCCATGCTTACGAGAAATCTACGCTTGAAAACAACAATTTATCTGAGTATTCACTTGGTCTCAACTTTTCTGGTATATTTTAAGTGTCATTAATCAAGATTCAGAGAGGTTAGCGTATAAGCCAGTCAGCATGTGCATTTCAATCATTGGGCAATCCGATGATCTTTTACTTATTGTTTGAGCTTGTGGGCTTGATTGCTAAGCATGCATCGTGGGGCTACATTTCATAAACCACTGACTTTATGATTGTAAACATATCTCTATAAGAAAGAAATTGGTTTTTAGCGTGCTCATTTGACTTTGAGTGCCTCGAGAAGTGATCTATCTAACTTATCATTTTTGCATAGGAGTCCTTCTACGATTTATTTAAGACCCGAATTAACTGTATGGATTATATTTCTTAAATAGACATTTATGAGCATAAGTGTCCAAGTTTGTAATAAAAGTGCATTTGATGTGCAACATGAAACAATGCAAGGTAGGGTCTTTAACAAAGATGGTTGGCTTTTGTGAGTGCTACTCGTAAAGCGGATTTCATCTCTTCTGGCTGACGATTCTTATTGGCAAAGATCATGTTCAATAATTTACTACTAATCTGCAAACTTTTCTAGAGTTTCATTTAGTAACAAGTTTTTTTTTAAGTATCTCTAAGTGTTCACACTTGGTGTATGGAGGCAATATATATCATTGTCATGCTTAATTTTTAATTTTTCAAATTCACTATTTAGAAAGGCATGCTCCTTTTAATAAATTATATTTTGCTAATTAATCTATATTCATCGAATAAATCTTGAAAATCACTCAATAATTCATCGAAAGATAAATTTACATCAAAGAACTGCTTACATTTATCGCCAATTGCCATTAAGCGTGTAGTTAGCAATCTCCTTATTGTTTTGCTCCTCATCTTGACTTGTACTCGAATCGTCACGTAGTCTTGAGTACTTTCTTCTTCTTTCAGTTGCTTCTTCTTCACTTAGGGACATTCACTTTTAAAGTGTCCCAACTTTTTGCATTCATAGCAAATGATTTGTTTTTTCTTGAGTTCAGATTTATTTTTGATGTCATTTTTATATTTATTTTTTTATGAATTTTTTAAATTTTCTTGTTAAGAGTGCCAAGTCATCATCATTGTCCTCATCACTTCGAACTTTCTCTCAAGTGGCCTTCATGAGTTCTAAGTGCCAAATCCTTCTTGTTCTTTGGAAGGTTATTCTCAAGTTCTTCATAGGCATTGTAAATCATTTCATGCAGGTCATTAGAGACCCGATAAGTTCTTAGAAGCGGAGAAGTTATTTAAATCATTAGCATCTTGAATAGCTATTACTTTAGGGTCTCAACTCTTTGGAAGGGATCTTAATATTTTATTAATAAGTTCAAAGTTAGAAAAATTTTATCAAGAACTTTTAGACCATTGGCCGCATACTCATTAAACTAGGTGTACATGTCTCCCAATGGTCTCTTAGTTTTATATAAAATAATTCATAACTATGAACTAAAGATTAATTTTAGACTCCTTTACTCTACTGGTGCCTTCGGTGTATGATTTCAAATGTATGCTAATGTCATAATGCGGTTTCATGAAAATAGAAGCTTCGATTGAATTCATTCTCATCTAATGTAAGCTGAGCTGTGTCATAGCCTTGACATTTAAAGAAAGTCTTTAACTATAAATCATTTGATCATTAGTTGGAAGAAAACTTTTAGTATTTTTGACTGTTCCGTAACTCTCAAATCACAAAAATCAAAGAAAGTCCTCATCCTGAGTTTTCCCGATAAATACGATCTGCACCATTGAACATGGGTGGATGTGTGTGCAGTTGAATGACCCTCTTGATTGTGAGCAGATGTTTATCTCTCTTGGAGTTTTAAATGAAAGTAGGTAACTTTGCTTTATTACTGATTGTGAGGATCAAGTTAAGCTACTAAGAAGTATCAATCGATGCGAAGAAGTTAAAAATATTGATTTCGAAAAATCATTTCAATAGAAAAGTTTCCATTCATTAAAAATATGTTTTGGTAAAGACAATTTAACTTTGAACATATTTCATAAGTGATGAGAAAAGTTAGTTTCTTAATTGCGAGTTAGGCAAAAAAAAATAAAATGTAACTAAGAAGAAAAGTGCATAAGGAAAGAATCAAACCAATTATATAGTGATTTGATTAAATGCGACCTAAATCCCACTCTAATACATCCTCGTGAAGTAAGGGTCACGCAAACTTCCTTTAATGATCTTTCTTCAAGAGCAAAAGATCAATCACGCTGCTATAGAACTCTTTACAGAGTTGCTTACTCTTCTTATATAAGTTTCTAACACTTAGAATTACGTGCAGAGAGTGAACTCTCCAGGATTTACAAAGAGATTTCTACTATAGTCTTAGATTCTTTTATTCGCATCTCTATGTCTTTCAAGGCTGTGAATTATAGGATGTTCTCATAGAGCCTTAATTAACCTTCAAATGGAGCAAAAAAGTCTTATCTTTTAGATTTCTAGGTACTAGCGAGAATATCTGCTTTGTCCTACGATACCATTGCAGATGAACTCTGATGAAGGAGTGTGATTTTTATTGGATCTCATGCATTTTGAGTGATTAAGAGCTAGTCAGATAAATATTTTTATCATCTATTGTATTTTTGAAGTGATCTGAGGTCTACTAGAATTAAGGTTAGACAATTTGATATAAGATGAATCAATATTGTGCTAGAAAATCCGCGTCGAGGATATTGAGACGCTTATTGAGTTAGAATCAAATAGACAGCCGTCGGCAAAAGGCCGGACATCAGAGCATCGGGCCGAGAATTAGTGGTGTTGTGCCAGGAGATCGGGGTTGTGGAAGTCGACCATGGAATTAGATAATATGAGCCGTAGTAGAGGATAATCGCCATGAGAACTAGATGAGCGTCTGACCAGCTGATCATTTTGAGCAACGAGGAGATTGATTCGTGTAGCCCGGCTTCAGATCAGAAGTAAGAAATTGAAGTATTATGTATTCTGAGGTTAACTTCTGATTATGATTAAGAGGCATAAAGTGAAACAAAGTGCGAGAGTCAGAAGTGCTGATGGAATGCGTTGGGAGTTTTGAGGAGTTCGGCGGGGTTCAAAGATTCGCTCGAAGTGCTTTGTCGAGGAGTGGTGAGAATAAGTAGGGAGCTGGCTGAAGGGTTTTCAGGAAGTTACGTTGAAAGGTTAAATCAAAGAGTTACCAGCAGAGCTTGTAAGAGGAAGATCGGAGCTTACTTAGAAGGAGCTACTGTCAGAGGCTCACCAAGATCGATCGAAGTCCAGGGAGCTTGCCGAGGAGTCCACCGGAGTATGGTGTCAGGAAGTTAGTGGGGAAGATCTTGGAAATCTACATGGAGGCTCATCGCGAAGGAAGACTTGAAGTGTACTAGACTTTGTAGTGGCTTAGAAAGTATCTTTGGCAATTTTATGAGTTGTAACATGGTAGGGTTTAAGATTAAGGTGTTAATCCTACTAATACTGGTAGAGGGCCAGCTAGGCTTTGTATTGGATTAGTTTGGAGTCGGGTTTAAGGCCCAGACCAAAGAGTGATGGACCCTATGCGGCGGTGTGCTTTCGCACAAGTCCAACTACCAGGTTATCTTTCGCGGGTAGTGATGCGACCTGGTACCAGCGATCATTATTGGTGTGTAATGACGGTGGTACCACTGAACTGAGTAGGTTGTACTACTAGTATCGGAGATCGAATTAGCGATGGTAATGTAAGCTAAGTAGCCAGCCGGTGAATGTCTGCCCGTTGTGTGAGGTTGTGGTATCGGCTAGTACCCCGAGTAAACCGAGGATGGGAAGGTTTTTGGCTCCTAAGTTTGAATCGAGATTAAAGCCTATAAAAAGCCCTCCCATCCACAGAGTTGGAATATCTGACACATACCACTTTGAAAGTAGAAAGAAACATGGCTATTTAAATCTCTGAAGAATTCCCTACCTATAGTCCTCCGCGTATTTCAAAGTTAAAAGAGAAGAGAGTGCTTGTAAGGGTTATCACAGGCCTGCTCGAAAGGGAGAGGTTCTATAAGAGAGTTAGTCTTACTTTGTTGGAAGAAAGACAACTGGTGGAAGAAGCCAGGTGGCCTCAAGAGAAGAGGAGGTGGGGGTGGAGCGTAGGTCGGATGACCAGAACCACTATAAAATCAGTTTGCATTTAATAATTGTCCCATTTACATTGTTACTTAAACTATCTTCGTTTTATTGCGATCGTCCCGGCTTCCTCTTTATCCTCTTACAATCACTCTCAAGCCTGAAGCATTTTTGATACACTTTTCAGCAAAATATTTTTTTTTGTCATCACGAAGGGATTACGAAATTATTTAAAATAAGCCCAGGGTTTGTTATTTCTTAATGACTTTACTAGCATGGTCACCCCACCCCTCTTATTGCTGCTCTAGATCCCAACAATTGGTTTAACTCTCGTTATTTCTCTTTAGATTCACACATGAGAGAAATGGCTTTTATGATTTTCAAGAGAGGTTTTTGATTGGTTGGCATCCTCTATTCTTTAACTGAATCGGACTATACATGCATTGGAAAACTCAAAGATGCAGGAAGTTTTTTCATTTTTCTATATTTAAACTTATGGAATATCATTAAAAGCGGCTTTCGACTTCTCTCTAAAGCTGGCAGAATGAATGAGTCGAGATTTAAGAAAAACTTTTTCAGTCTAAATGCTAAAACTATGAAATGCCTTAATTTTATCTATAAATAAAACTAAGTTTAATCATATTTCTAAATATTGAAAGTTCCACTTTCGCATATTTCCAAGGCATACGCTTGAAGTCACACACGAAGGAGCGAGTAGAGTTAAAAGCTTCGAAGTTAAATTTTGATGCACGATTTTAAAAGCTTTTTCAAATGAAACTAAGCTGAGACTATCGCCGACATGTACATCCATTTCATGTGATGTAAGCCAATAGTTTCAAAAGTCTTGGTAAATCTTTTTTTCGAAGTTTTGATCTCGATTAACAAGATTTTAAGATCCCTTCCAAAAAGTTAGGATCTGTATCATCATTTGAGCTATTCAATAGTTTAAAGACTTAGAACGTTTGTTTATTCACTTGAAAACCAAATCAAGTCTTTAATGACCTACGAAATGACTCTTGAATCTTGATGAACTATAAGACACCACCTTCCGAAGAGCAGTGATGGATTTGACGCTTCGAGCAATAGGAATGCCACTTTGAGTGCGATGACTCACATGTGATGAGGATAATGTTGAGAACTTTAAACTTTTTGATATTAAAAATTTAAAAAGTTCATTATAAACAAAAAGTAAAGAATACAAATGAAAAGAACACCAACTCTTTGCTATTAATGCAAGAAATCTAAATGATCCAAAGATGAGTACACAAAATGAAGAAGAGGAAATACAAGCCAAAAGGATAAAGACAAACTACACTTTGATGATTTTTTGACTACAAAGGTACAAGCATCTCAACCAAAGCTCCTTTTGCTTTATGAAAGTACGTAAAATATTTCATAAGTGCTTAATTTAGGTTGTGAGGAAATAAAAAATAAGTATCTTTTACTGGCAAAACTATATCATGCTTTTTCTTTCTCGTGTTTTTGAAAATTAAAAGATACTTTGTATGATAAAGAAACAAAATATTACATGATAATGTTGCTACACCTAAGATTAATCCATGATTGCCCATATCTTGATGATTTTGACTTTTATGCTAATGATTTTATGTTATCATTCAATGAGTATTTGAAGTATTGTTGATTTGAAACTCTATGTTTGGATTAATGTGTATTTAGTATAATCATTTTCATGACAAATTAAGATGTTGCTATGCATGTACACCTATAAAGATAAATTCTATGTATACTTTTTCATATCGGGTTTTCGATTTTAAACATAATACATATCTATGTATGAAATTTCTTGAAAGTCTTTTAATGATAGATGTTTGCATCGTACTTATAATTTGAAAAATTTTATCTTGGACTAATAAGTCTTAATCATTTTTATGATGGAAATTTTAGAAGATGCATGTCTTCATGAAATCAATTGTAAAAAACTAAAAGTCCTAACATACATTGTTATCAACAAATTTTTGAATGAATGAAACATGGCTTTGGTAATGATTTCAAATTTATATGATGCTTGGTTTTTGTGTGAAAATGTGAACATGCTTATCACAGGAGATCAATCAACTCCAGTGAAAATACATAAAAACGAAAATGCACTATCATGATGTTTCATGTTCGATATGTTCGTTTTGATAGATTTTGATGATAAAACTTATATTTTCCCAAATTTATATGATGATGGTCTTCATATAAAACTTGAACATAAGTGCATAGAACAAAACACACTAAAAAAGAGATTGCAATTTCCTCCTATTAGAAGGTGGCGAATTCAAGCACACCAATCTTTGGCGAATCTCATGGGCTAAAATAAAACATTTATGAATATTTAGAAAATAAATAGAGTGTATCATGCGTCTGGTCTTAATGATTTCTCTTTAAAACTTTACTTTTTGGATCTATGCGATGATACACATGTATCTAGTGAGAAAAAGACAGAGAACATGCTTACATGTAAATCATATCGTTGCTATTGACAGAATTTTCGAATGAAAGCATTTGAAGGTACATTTGATCTTGATGACTTCAATGACAAAACTCACATTTCAAATTTATACGACGATGGCTTTCATTGAACATACCTTACGGTAAATCATCATCGATAATGATGAAATATTAAAAAGTTTCATATCATGCTTAATGTGTGTTTCAACTTAATAATTTTTAACATCTAAATTTGTCTTTCCATCTTAAATGTTGACACTTGTTTTTCTTAAAGGTAAAGGCATGTTTAGCAGAAGCAAATCACATGAATAGTAAATTTATAAAAATAAAATATAATCCTCTATATCTTATCAATTTTTAAACAATAAATCTACGTTTTTTCATTATGTATGGCGATTTATTTGAATGTGATTTTGAAGGTGATTTCAGATTTTAGATAAATGTTTTGATTCATATTTACTGATGGTGTGAGGATGATGGATTTAAAATATTAATCACAAGCTCAATGCTTCAATCATGCTCTTATCGGGGATCGGTAGCCACACTCAAGAGGGGGTGAATTAGCATAAGAGATAAAGACGATAAATTTTGATGATTAACTAAGTTCAAAAACTTCGTATGAAAGGAACACGCTTTAATGCAAATACCAAAAGCTCTAACTTAAACTGAGAACGTTAAAAGATAAAATGGAACAAAGAAGCAGAAGACGGCTTACGAACGAATAACAATAATAGAAATATAAACCAGAATTTATAGTGGTTCGGTCATTATGACCTATGCCCACTCCCATTCCTTCTTTGAGGCCACTAGCTTTTACTAACTGCTTCTCCTTCCAACCGCGAAAAGACTAACTCTTCGACAAAGACTCTCCTTTTGACGCTTAGGAGGTAAAACCTTTAGTAGCACTCACTCACTCCTCTCTTGAAGCTGAAAATGAATGAAAACTAGAGGAGGGATTTTAGAAGGATTTCCACAACGTTTTGTTCCTTTCAAAATCTTTGTGCTTGTGTGTTCTAACCATAGATGGGAGAAGTTTTTATAGACTCCAATTTGATTCAAACTTGGAGCTAAAAAACTTCCCATCCTAATTTTTTGGGGTACTGGTGGTATCACCACCTGCCACTAGTAGTACCAGTGCTAGTCTAACTTTGACATTAGGTGGTACCATCGCTCAGTCTGGCGATACCACCACTCAGTCTGGCAGTACCACCACTTGACACACTGACATGGTCAATGTACTAGGTGGTACCATCGCCAAGCCAGTGGTGCCACCGCTCAGGCACTCTGCCCCAAGGTAGTACCATCGCCTAGACCACCTGGGAAGTTAGACCTGGGCGATGCCATCACCCTAGTCTAGTGGTGCTACCGCCAAACAGTGTCCAACACTCCTGGTTGGGCCTTAAATTTGGCCCAAACCGATCCAATTCAGGGCCTAGTTGGCCCCTAACATGGTTAAAGGATTAACACCTAATCCTAACCCTAATTATGTGCTAACTATGAAATTAAAGATATTTCCTAAGCTATTACAAAGTCCGTAAGTCAAGACTTCTTTCTCCTGCGAGCTTTTGACCAACTTCCGACGGTCTTCCGATGAACTCTCGAATACCATTCTGTGGACTCCTAGCAAGCTCCTAGACTTCACGATGATCTTAGCAAGTTCAGACGAGCTTCTTCGGCAAGCTCCAATCTTTCTCGATGAGCTCCGCAAACTTTCGGCAAACCTTATAGCGAACTTTTGAAAACCCTTCGGCAAACTCCCTACTCATTCTCGGCCAGTTCCGGTAGTACTCCCGATGAATCTTTGGACTTCCATCGAACTCTCAAACTCCCAACAATCCATTGCACTTGACTATGGCATTTTGTTTTGCTTTGTATCTTCATCGTTATCGTAGTTAATCCTGCATACATAAAACTTAACTCTACTTCGATCTAAACATTTATTACAATACGAATTGACATTCTGTTGCCCAGCACGTCGTTGGTTTATCGACACTTCGTCCGATACTTCAGCACATAGTCCTCTCTTATGGCCTATTGCCCAATCGGTAGCTAACCTCTGCAACCCTGATCTCCTTGGCGCAACTCCGCTCTTCTTGGCCCAATGCCCAACGTCTGAAGCCTTCTGCTGATTGTCCAATATCCTGATGTGATTTCCTCCGGCGTAACGTCAATTCCTCTTGCGTCAACTATCTAATCCTGATCAAGTAGACCTGCGTTACTCAAAACACAGTTAGACAATAAACCATAATCAATTAGTTTCATCATCAAAATCCAAGACCTAACAGTTCCATCTCCCTTATTTCATTTTATTCTCCTATAATTCCTTTTTATTTACTAAAGATGAGAACCTTCCAAATGAATCATGAATTCGAATGAAATGATACAAATGAATCACTTATCGATATATCTTTTTTTAATATCTTTTTAATGTGATGTTGATAACTTGAGATGTCTTTTGGAATTCATGGCATGAGATGATTGAATCTTTGACTTATTCTTTTTATCATGGCTTGAAAATGGATGTTTAAAATCTGATGAGTTATTTTATGAGATTTTGCCTTTATGTCTTGAACTTTCATGCTTATCTCTATTTGACATTAAAAGACAAAAGCATGCTTAAATGAAATTAATCATAAAAAAAGGAAATGCATGATTCTTGAAATTTTACTATCTCTAAAAGATTTTTGATTTTTTTCATAAAAGACAAGTGATAAATTTATTTATGATATTTTATAAATCATTTGAATTATGAATGAGATTTTGATGATGTGATAATAACCTTATTCATGTTATGAATCTCAAAAATGATAATTTGATTATGAGTTTTGAGTTGATG
>JAIWVJ010000198.1:0-10167 GCA_024322285.1 Musa beccarii
AAATAGTTAATATTTTGAATTTTTCAAATCTTGTGAAAAAAATCGATCAAATATCAACATTGCACAAACTTTATGACTATCACATTTTCAGCGAAACCAATGTTACTCAACTAACCTAGGTCTATTAAGTTGGGATTGGTCAATATTTTGAATTTTCAATACGATGTGCAAAAAACCGATCAAACATCGATTTTGTACAAACTTTATGACTACCACATTTTTTGGCAAAGACAATGTTATTCAACTTCCCCAGGCCAAATATGTTGGGAATGGTTAGTATTTTGAATTTATGAGACGGTGCGAAAAAAATTGAACAAACATCAACTTTCGACAAACTTGATGACAGTCAAATTTTTTTGGTGAAACCATTACAACCGTCATGTTTTTTTGACGAATCCAAGGTTATAAAACTTCTTAGGCCTAATAAGTTAGGAATGGTCAATATTTTGAATTTGCGATATGCTGCGCAAAATATCAATCAAACCTCGACTTTATGCAAATTTTATGACCGTCACATTTTTTTGGCGAAACCAATATTATTCAACTTACCTAGGCCTAATAAGTTGGGAATGGTCAATATTTTAAATTTTCATATACGATGTGCAAAAACCTATCAAACATCGACTTTGTAAAACTTTATGACCACCACATTTTTGGGCAAAGACAATGTTATTCAACTTCATCTAGCCTAGATATGTTAGGAATGGTTAATTTTAAATTTTCGAGATGGTGCGAGAAAAAATTGATCAAACATCAACTTTAGACAAACTTGATGACAATCATATTTTTTGGTGAAACCATTACAACCATCACGCTTTTTTGATGAAACTAAGGTTATACAACTCTTAGGCCTAATAAGTTAGAATGGTCAATATTTTGAATTTTTCGATATGTTGTGCAAAATATCAATCAAACATCGACTTTACGTAAATTTTACGATGGCCGCTACGTATTTTTGGCGAACCAATGTTATTCAACTTACCTAGGCCTAATAAGTTGGGAATGGTCAATATTTTGAATTTTTTGATAATGTGTGCAAAAATCGATCAAACATCAACTTTGTATAAACTTTATGACCATCACATTTTTTGGCGATAAGACAATGTTATTCAACTTCCCTAGGCTATGCCTCGATATGTTGGGAATTGTTAGTATTTTGAATTTTCGAGATGGTGCAAAGTAAAAAAATGATCAAACATCGACATTTTGTGCAAACTTTATGACCGCCACATTTTTTGGTGAAACCAAGGTTATACAACTTCCATCGCCTAATAATTGGGAATGGTCAATATTTTAAAATTTTGAGATTGTGCATAAAAACTAATTCAAACATCAACTTTGAGCAAACTTATGACGATCATGTTTTGTTAGCAAAACCAAAGTTATACAACTTTCCTAGACCATAAGTTGGAAAATGGTCAATATTTTGAATTTTCGAGAGCGTACAAAAACCGATCAAACATCGACTTTGTGCAAACTTTATTATTATCACATTTTGGGTGGAACCATGGTTATACAACTTCCATAGGCCTAATAAGTTGGGAATGATTAATAATTTAAAATTTTTGAGATGGTGCACAAAAACCGATCAAACATCGATTTTGCAAGTAAATGTAATTGTATTAGTATGAAGTTTGCAATAAATAGCTTTGGCTACACAAGCCGTAGACTATATTCAGACTCTCCTAGAGCCTTCAGAGAATGCACTCTTACTTTAAAGGTGGAATAGGACTATTCCACCTGCACTCATCTCCAAGAGAACATAAGCAAAAAGTAGCCATGACTACACATGTTGTGGAAGACTATGACACTTTACGATATTCAACTAAATAGCAAAATGCAATTCTAAACGACTAATGAAATACATCACATCAGTAGGAAACATAGAAACACACAATACAACAATTCAATCTAGAAAGCATTAACGAATAACAAATTGAATGATAAAGATATCTTTTTCGCTATTTGTTAAATGCTTCAATTCCAAATCGCTTCCATACATGATCTTGAGTCACAAAGTATCTCGAGCAATATGTGAGTATTGTGTGTGTTTTGGCTCTCAAAGATTCTCGCTTACACCTCTCCTCCAAATCCACCAAATAGCACATCCGAAAGTAATTTTGCTAGTCAGGTAAGAAGTTTTATTTTCGAGAAGCTTTGTCACGCAGCTGCTTCTAGTAGAAAACCGATGCAAGTTTGGCCTCGTATAATGGTAGTCTATGGAGTTCAAATCTTTGCATCTCCATCCATATCCAATTAGTGTAGTCGCAAGCAAAATAAAGATGATCAATATCTTCTTCCTCAGGCTGTGATACAAAGAGAGCATCTAACAATATATATACCTTTCGCTTCATATTATCCAGATAGGTGGGTAGTTTGGCAAGAAGGGCCTGCCATGTGCATATAGGAATGTTCAACTTTTTCGATGAGTCCTGGCTTCTATTTTATGTCCAACTGCAATTGGGATCCACTTTGATGCTTCTTTTTCTTATTTGATTCTAGAGTTACACATGAAATAGTTAAGATTTATACAAATTTTCCATTATCATGAAGCCACTAAGCATATCTCGAGGAGTTGTACAAAACATTGATTGGAAGAGTTGTAAGTTAGTCGCCAAAGTGATATCATATCGATGGAGAAATAGGACTATTGACTTTTTGGAAGACACCAAAGCTTGCAATAATCGAATTTAAACCGCCCAATCTTTTTTAGAGGCCCCAAGATTGCCTTCTTCGTAGATCTATCGCCATACAAGTTGAAATATACTTTCCCTTCACCCAATGATAATGAACCGCATCAAGTTAGTCAAGACTCAATCAACATTCTATGATTGCAAGAAGATTCTAAAATGGCCAACGTGATCATAAAGAGAAGGACAAATTTGAAGACCTCAACTTGAAGAATAAAAGTCCATTCAAAGCTATGTTTACCAAAATTCATGAATTAGGAATATAAATGTTATTTAATGCATTCATTCTCTTTGTACATTCCTCATACTATATAAATGAGGTCGACTTCTCAAGCTGTAAGACAAATTGGGAAGTATAACAATTCTTCAACACCTAGTGTGAGTGTTTTGTTTTTAAGTTCTTGCATGAACTTTAGAACTTATCAGCTTTTTCGCTTGTATGCTCAAACCAAATCTTTGCTTTTCCTTTGACTTATCAGACTTGTTAGTTTGTATGCCTTAAGGGAATTCAAAGTGCTATTCTAGTTATTTTATCAATTTTCTATTGATAGGTAATTAGAATAGTTTCCTTACTCATTCTTGAAATCCGCCTTGTTTCAATTGTTGAGGGTGTCAATTTGCATTCCATATGTATCATAGCTCTTTAGCTATCTGGGGTGTATGGTTGCTAAATTGATGATTTCCATCATTTGCATCGTGAGCACTACTCAAGTTTGAGGTTTGCTTATCCATTTATTTGTTATCTTTAACTTTTTCCTCGCTCTCTTATCACGATATCCATAATTGCTATTCTTCCTTTCTTCTTATTGTTGTGTTTCTTGTGCTATCATTGAATGGTTTTTTTTCATTTTTTTTTCCTCACTTTATCGCCAAAAAGAAAGAGAAACAGTAAAGTTAAAAAAATTAGAGAGAGAAAATCAAAAGTAAAAAAAGAGAGGAAATCAAAGATCAAAGAAAAAAGAGAGAGAGAGGAGAAGATCAAAGGTAAAAAAAGTCATTCCTAGAACTTTAAAAAAAGAAAGAGATCAAATTTAAAAAAACGAGAGAGAGAAAATCAAAAGTAAAAAAAAAAGAGAGGAAATCAAAGATCAAAAAAAAAGGTAAGGAAAATGTGATCGCCGATGCTCTCTCTAGAAGGTGATGGAGGCTATGATTCGAGGACTAATCCTTTTCAGAAAGGGGAATGATATGAACCATCAAGCTAGTCAAGACTCAATCAACATTCTATGATTGCAAAGAAGATTCTAAAATGGCCAACGTGATCATAAAGAGAGAAGGACAAATTTGAAGACCTCAACTTGAAGAATAAAAGTCCATTCAAATATGTTTACCAAAATTCATGAATTAGGAATATAAATGTTATTTAATGCATTCATTCTCTTTGTACATTCCTCATACTATATAAATGAGGTTGACTTCAGTTGTAAGACAATTGGGAAGTATAACAATTCTTCAACACCTGGTGAGTGTTTTGTTTTTAAGTTCTTGCATGAACTTTAGAACTATCAAAGTTTTTTGCTTGTATGCTCAAACCAAATCTTTGCTTTTCCTTTGACTTATCGACTTGTTAGTTTCAGGCGCCTTAAGGAATTCAAAGTGCTATTCTAGTTATTTTATCAATTTTCTATTGATAGGTAATTAGAATAGTTTCTTACTTCATTCTCAACGATCCGCCTTGTTTCAATTGTTGGAGGGTGTCAATTTGCATTCCATATGCATCATAGCTCTTTAGCTATCTGGGGTGTATGGTTGCTAAATTGATGATTTCATCACCCAAGGATCATACCCATATGAGATCATACCACATACTAATTTCGTGCTCAGTAAGAGATTGTATAAGAAATATGTTTGGATGATAATTTCTTGCCTTCAAAATTCCTTTCAAGCAAAGCCGATATGTTTTTCCAAACTTCCCAGCATTGATTCCTTTGATAGGTACCTAGCAAACCCATTGTGACCATAAATAAGATCCCATAATTTCTGCACCAAACAAGCTTTTTCCAATCTCTCGAGGAAATTCATCCCCTCATCTTTGGCCTCAGATGTTATCCCAATTTACCATATGCATTGCCTTACCATCCGTATCATTCTTAAGAAGTTCTTAAATAGTTTTTCAATCATCCGAAGAAGTCCAAGGCAAAAAGAAATGCATTAGACCAATAAATAGAGTAAGAGAACAACACCGATCGGATGAGTTCAAGTCGCCTCGCTTTAGAAAGAAGTCTAGTTTTCCAAGAGGAAATTCTACTTTATTTTTTGCAGATAGGAGATAAAGTGGTGGTTTTATGGATGCCTAAAGTGCGGATATGAGTGGGAGACCCAAGTAAGGAACCGCATACCTCGCTTAACTCTTAACGCTTGCAAAATAAAGTCCTTATCTCCGGCAAATGCAAGGACCATATAGACTTTACTTTTGCATGATTGAGTCAAGGCCGTAAACCAAACCAAAATCTTTCATAATAGTAGCCAAATTTCTTATCAAGTAGAGTCATTGCGAAGAAATATAATAAGATCATCTCGCAAATGTTATATGAGATATATGAAGAGAACTCCGCATGGGGTACCTTAATACCGCCAAGAATGATCCATAGCTTTCTCCAACATACAACTCGAGTCCTTCCATTACAATTGTAAAAAGATACTGAGAAAGTGGATCTCCTTGTGAATACCATTCGTGCTTCCAAAAAAACCAATAGGGGAACCATTAAAGAGAATCGAAAATTTTGGAGTTTCCAAACAAAGATTGAATCCAACTAATCATTGTTGAGGGAAGTTCATATCATCGCCAAGCATCCCAGTAGATGAAGTGTCGATTAATCGAATCAAATGCTTTTCTTAAGTCACCTTAAAACAGATTTTTGTCCTCTTGATTTGGAATGCAAATCCTGACCAAGTCATTAGCAAGAAGAACATTATGATGTATACTTGGCCTTTAATAAAAGCGACTGAGCTGACTAATGATCTTGTGCATAATATGTCGCATTCGACCGCAAGTAACTTGGATATGATCTGTAAGTAAAGTTACATAATGAAATGGGCCTAATGCTTTAGTGAATCATCATATTCTTCGAACTAAAGAAATAAAAGTGCAATTTATCTCTTTAAGAATATGTCCTGAAGAGAAAATGCCGACAAGCTTTAATCACATCATCACCAATGATAGGCTATGCAATTTGATAAAATTCACCGAAATCCATCCGACCAGGGCTTTTGTGCTTCAGGTGACTTAAAGACTACTCTTACAATTTCTTCATCTCAGAATCTGGCAGCATCGAGAATCGCGATGGCATCCGAATCAAGCTTTCTAGTAGGCTCCACACGAATATTATTAGGTCGCTTTCTGTTTGATTAAGTAAAGCATAAAAAATTGTTCGCTGGTGGGCTTTAACCTCATCCAAATTCTCAATAAGTACCATCTTGGTCTTTACATCGATACGCTTAATGTTCGCTCTAGTAGCAATGGTCGATAGAAAAACTTCGCATTGAATCCCTAGAGTAAGCCAATGTCGTTTTAGACTTTTGTTTTGCAAAACTTTCTTCTTGCTTTAAAACTGCATGAATTGATACCTAGCTTCCCCTCTTTGCAAATAAGATTCTCGCCAAAGGGGTGAAGATGTAGCTCATGTTGCACCGCCATTAGTTTCTCTTTTCTTAGTATAATCGACCTGGTATGGTAATATTGCCAAAGGTGTTTGTATTCCACTTTAGTGTCGCTTTACAAGTGCTTTAAGCTTTTGACATAAGATGTAAGGGGGGAACCATACACATTAACATTCCAAGTCGATCCGATAACCTCGAGGAACTCGAGGATGGGTACTCCACATATGAAAGAATCTAAATGGTTTCTTGCCTCTAGGTATTACTTTGTCTGCATGTATATACATTCAAGAATGATCGTAAAATAATTGAGCACCATACTCCGTAATGAATTAGGTAAATCGTTAACCATTCTCGATTAATCGCACACTAATCGAGTCGAGCCATTATTTTCCGTGAGCAAGACTCTTGATTACTCCATGAAAGCCAATCCCTGCACAGATTTCATATCAATCAAAGCAAAGCAATATCTATGTAATCATTGAAACCTTGAAGCTTGCTCTCTCCGAATTGGTTTACCCCCACTTTTTCATGTGTACCGAACTAAAGATTGAAGTCACCAAGAATAATCCATGGCATCGTAAGACAGCCATTTGCAACGTTAATCAAATCAATTAAAGACCGCTTCTTTCCGCAAACTATTAGAAGCATATACACCAAGAATATAGAATTGACAACCATTCTGCTTTTATCCTCACTTAAGGTGGATAAATTGCTCAGAAAGGTAAATAAAACAAGCACTAACAAAGTTCTGATGCCATAATACCCATATTCTACCATAAGTATCACAAGTATCGCTGGTAAGAAGTTCGCCTCAGCCATATTAAATTCCTTCAACACGAACTCGAGATGGTTTAATTTTTGTTTCTACAAGAATGACAATATCACAAGCAAAGCAGACCCTGGACATTACTCTATTGAGCTCCTCGACATTTCTCAGTTTATTAAGTCCACGAACATTCCAACAGATAATCTTCATAAAAAAAGAAAACATATGGGAAATGGAGTAATTCTTCCTAAGTAGAGGGAAGAATGTGTGACTTAGAAGGATATCCTTTTCTTCTCCTTAGGTTTGACATTTTCCTCCCGCACTATATCCTTACCTTTCAAGCCTTTATTTCTATATTTTTCGACTTCATCCACAAATTTTGCAAGTGTTTAAATTTTAATGTACCTTGAGCATCCCGGATAGCTGTGTTCAAAATGTCTTGATTGGTAGGGACACGAGCGGTTGGGACACTATATCCTGGTTAGTACGATGAGTAGAACGTGGAATCCTCGCTGTAGTAGTCAACGGCAATATATGAAGAGATGAAGTTTCAACTTCTCCTTCTCCCGCTCATGCGAGGACCATGAGAAACTCGCTTTGTAGAAGGCTCCGATATAATAGGAAGAGTTAAAGCTCCCGATTTATCCCCTGGCCCTGTGTCTTTGCCAAGTGAGTCGTAATGCTCACTCATCGTTATCGCCTCAACCGCCATTGAAGGAGACTCGCTTTGTTCAATAATAAAGATTCGACCCTATGTTGAGGTGTTTGACGCTGCTCGATAAACCCGAGTAATTGGCTTCGAATTGGTCGACAAGCTCCATGTGCATGACCAAAAGAGGAGCAAATATTACATCATTGTGGTTTCTGTGAATATGAAACATGTACCTTACTGGTGGTACCATCTAAATCACGATAAAAACCTCATTAGGAAGATCACCATCCGAAGAAACCATAACACATGCTCGTGCAAAAGCCAATCTCTCGTCATACGCACGTTGCCTTGTCGATATACAATGCCTGGTCCTAGGGTGCTCGATAACTTAGCAATAAAACGCTCTACTCCAAAGATGTAATGGAAGACCATGAAAAGATACTCATAAGGGAATAGATTGTAGGTCGCTCTAACTCCAAACTGACATCGATGGGACCGTCAGTAATATACATCTGATGGCCAATAATAGTCCAAAACCCTTCAAGAACTGTAAATCCTTCTTCGTAATAGAGTTTGTATACAAAAAAACCATTGTCCAAAGATACGAAGATCGAATGCCGATATTCCCATCGAAGTTTTGATGAATGAAGATAATGGAAAATAAGATGTCTTTAGACCGACAACATAACCAACAAGCGCTCGACCATGTCTCAATCATCTACATAATCGCCAGCCTGCATAAGCATCTTCTCGTCCCGCATCAATTTCTGAGCAAAGAAATTCAGGCTAAGATCCGATTTCCAACCTGAGCCTTCAAGAGGCTAGTCCAAGGTCGAGGATCTCTAGAAATAAGAGCGTGAGGAGGTCACGATCCAGAGCGCGACCTACCTCTATTTTGTATCATCGAAGAAGCTCGGGATGACGATAGCAAAGGTTGAGACATAGGGTGGAAAGCGCCACTGGCCGCCCCTCGCCTCCGTAGCGCAAACACTCCAGCCCACCGCCCCAAAGGGAAGAAGCCGCTGCAGTTCTGCTGCAGGCAAGGGGCGATGATGCAGTTGCATGGCAACACCACCCAGCCCACCGACTTAGAGTTGGCGTATGAACACCACCCAGCCCGCGACCTCCTCAGGCCACCGTAAGACCGTGGGAGCGATGTCGAACTAGCCGCACTCTTCTCCTGGAGAGGCAGCAGAGAGGGAGCAAGCGATGGTTCACCTCCTGTTTCTTCACCGTGAAGCACGCCCGAGGGGAGCGCAATCTCACCGCCCGCCGGGCCGACCGCCAAAGAAGCTAGCCTGCTAAGCCGCAGCGCTTCGCCAACTGTGGACGCCGCTGGGCCGCCTCCTCCCAACAGCCCAGAGATCTGGCAAGGGGAATCGATGAGGGCGATGGGCTCGCGGCAAAGCATTCTTCTGCCCAAGACAATCGTTTTGAGAAGCGCAGCCTGATCGTGCCTCCGCGCCCGCCTGCCGCTTTCTCTCGCTCCAAGAGAAACAAGGGGCGGAGCAGAGGCTTCGTCCAGCTTTAGCCTCGCTACGGCCACCGGTAACTGCCGCTATGGAAGACCGCACCGCTTCATGGGTATGCAGGAAGAGCTTCTCTCTCTGTTTTTCGCAGCTAAACAGAGAGGCAAAGGATGGAGCCCCTTTCCTTCTCTTCCGCCGATGCATGTGACACCGCCGCCGCCCCAACTCCGTGTGTGCAGATGCAGGCGACGCCTTGTCCGTAGATCAGCGACTCGCCCAAGGGAGAAGCAGATCTACGCACGCGCTGGAAGAATCTGCAGCCTCAAAGCAGAGCCGCCTTCTCGCTCTAGTTTTTCTCCGTGGCTTCACTTTCTCCACAACGTGGAGGAAAGGAAGAACCACCACCCAAGGGAGAAGAAACAGATTCTAACGCCTCTTCTCACCCTAGAGAGAGAAGAGAATCGCCAGGAGAAATCGATCAAACATTGATTTAGCGCAAACTTAAGACCATCAACGTGTTTTGGCTTAAAATAATGTTATTCAACTCTCCCAGGCCAAATAAGTTGGGAATAGTTAGTATTTTGAAATTTCAATAAGGGCGTAAAATATCAATCAACCATCCACTTTGCGCGTGAAACTTTACTGAATTATCAAGCTTGGCAAAACTAAGATTATATAACTTCCTAGGCCTAATAAGTTGGAAATGTTCCATATTTTGAATTTTTCAAATCATGTGAAAAATAGATCAAATATCAACTTACTGCGCAAACTTTATGATCAAGCCACGCTTTTCTGAAACTCAATGTTATTCAACTTACCTAGTGTCTAATAAGTTGGGAATGGTCAATATTTTAAATTTTCTATACTGATGTGCAAGTAAAAACCTATCAAACATCGACTTTTGTAAAAACTTTATGACCACCACACATTTTGGGCAAAGACAATGTTATTCAACTTCATCGGGCTAGATATGTTAGGAATGGTTAATCT
>JAIWVJ010000199.1:0-10137 GCA_024322285.1 Musa beccarii
TAATGTGTCTTAATACTTTTTATGATGAAGTTTTTAGATGATACATGTCTTCATGAAATCAAGTGCAAAACTAAAAGACCTAACCCACAAATTTTTAAAATGAAAGAAATGTGATTTTGATGTTACCTTTGTGTTATATTTGGACTTAATGGTTTTCATAACTTGAAAATTATTTTTCAGATTTTAAAATGATGAATGATTTTAATAAAAGTTTGAGCATTGATCATCTTGTTATAACAAATGAAAGAAAGAATTAAAATGATTTTGATGATGTTTTTGTCTTTGAATATGATGTATGATATTTTCATTTAAAAAAAATTTGAACATTCTTATGAAAGATCAAATCACTTAAATTCAGAAACTCTAAAGATGAGAAAATGCACTATTATGATGTTTGATGCATTTTATTTTAATGGGTTTAATGACAAACTTGTATTTTGAATTTATACAATGATGACTTCCATATAAATATTTGAACATATCTTATGAAATCATCATTGATAATGATAAAATGAAAATGTTAAAAGTTTATTGTCATGCTTAATAAATTTTATGATATCATGAGGGACTTGAAGTTGTTATATCTTGATGACAAACTCATGTTTTGGTTTTAAAATTTGATACTCATTTTTTGAAACATGAGTACACTTTTATATGAAATAAAACAACTTAAATGAAGCATATTATCATGATAAATTGAATCTCATGTTTTGAAATAATGTGTCGTATTTTTGTCTTGATAATTTTTATAATGAAGGTTGCCTTTCACTTTTAAATACTTATTTTGATTTGGCATAAAAAGACAAAGGCATATTTATACAAAATAAATGAAAATCACTAAAAGAGAAATGCATGTTTCTTGAACATCTCTCTTTCTCTAAAGTTTTCGATTTTCCATGAAATACAAGTGATAAATTCATTAATGATATTTTGTGAATCACTTAAATTATGAACAAAATTTTGATTTCATACTTTTCTCATCTTATCGAGATTAATGATTTCATAATATCTTGAGAATCTCATAAATTATAAAAGTAATTTCGATGAATTGACTATGAGTTGATAAATTGAACTAGAATGAGTTTTGTTTATATCGAGATCTTGATAACTTGAGCTTTTTTTTTTTTTTCAAGACTCTTATTTTATACTATGATTCTCCTATGTCATTGAAGAGAAATTCAAATGAATCATAAGTTATTTTCTCGACTTATTGATACTCAACTTGAGAAAATGTGTTTTGAATGTTGAAACATTACATGTGTAATTTGAAATTTTCTCTCATGTTTCAATACCAATTTGCATGCTTCATGACTTGATGATTGAAATATTGATGTATACTTTTGATATATCACTTGTCATGATTAATGCAAATTGCTAGCATTTTGAATCTTGAAAATGATTTTGATTTGATTATGAATCTCGAGTTGACAAAATGAGTTTGAATTATTTTATGATTTTTTGAGATATATATAATACTTGAATCAAGTTCTAAAATATTTCATTTTGATATAAGGAAATTTTATTGAAAGCATGATCTTGATGATTTTAACATGGAGTTCTTTATACATCAAGATCATTTATCATGTTTCTTCTGGTTATCAAAGGAGAATTCTTCAAATGAAATGTATCTTGTCTTTTGATTTCTCGAAATTCAATGAATTCATGATCTTGATATCTTGATTCTTATGAAATGTGATCTTGATGAAAAATCTTATGCATGAATCAAGGTGCTCTTTATGCTATCCATTCTCAAATGAATCATGTTCTTGAGCCTTGATATCATATCTTAGAAATGACATGATTTCTTTACCTTATGTGATAATTGAAAATTGATATAAAAAATATACTTAATGATTGAATCATTGATTTATTCTTTTATCATGGCTTGAAAATGAATGAAAAGAAAATATGTTAGCACTATTTGATCCTTGATATTGATATACTTTTATATATCATGATTCTAAGTTGTATATCCTTTATCATGAATTGGAACTTGATGCTAAAGAAAATATTTGTGAATCATGATTTCAATTTCTCAGAACTATATGCTTAGAATTTATTTTAAAATCATGATCTTGATCTTGCTAAAATGAAAAGTTATGAATCATGAATAATATCTTTTGGTTTTGATTCTTGTTGAATTTACATATTGATATCCTTCATGATATGATTTCTCATGTTTCAATACCATCTTGTATGCATCATGTGATGATTGATATATTGATTGATGCAAGTTTATAATTGATCATTGGCTCCTCCCTTCTTTTCGATAATGATAAAGGGGGAGTTAAATTGCTAGCCTATGCATCAAAAGAGAAAATTTTGCTAGCTTAAACATTGAGAAGCAAAAGTTGCTATCACAAGAGAGGCAAAAATCTTGCTCAACTTCATTTTTTCAACAAATTGCTTGCGTTTTTGTTACAAATTATTGTTGAATTTCATACAAGATTATTTGAAGTATTAATCCTCCCTTTCTTTTTGACATTGATAAAGGGGGAGAAGGCTTTTGCTAGATTACATATTACAAATGAATGCAAAGTCCTAGCATGCAAAGAAAGCAAAACTTGCAAGCTTGCTCTTCTCAAAAGAGAAGAAAGAAATTACAAAATTGCATGCATATCACAAAGGAAGTCAAGAAAATGCACATCTTTGAATACAATTTGCTTACACTTCTCAAAGGAACATAGAAAAATTTGCTATCATCACAACAAGTGCTATCTTGCCTATCATGAGAAACTTGCTATGCTTAAATATTGTGTGATGTGATTAATAGCTAGTATGATTGTAAAATTTGCATATCCTTTTAACTAGCTTATGATGCAACTTCTCCTTTTGTTGATGACATAAGGGAGAAGTAGATTGATGACTTTATACGTTATATTGAATATTTTATATATTTGCATGATGGTTTAATAATTCTCTATATTCTATGATGAATGTTGCTTGGATTTGGGATAATCAAGGCTTTTACAATGGCATATTGATAGGGGAAGTTTGTGTTAAATCTGTCAGGAGTTATGGTTAACTCAGTACGTCATCAATAGTTGGTCAATCATCAAAAAAAGGGAGATTGTTGAATCTCTGGTTTTGATGATGAAACTAAGTGATTGTGGTTTATTGTTTAACTACGCTTTAAGTTATGCAGTCTACTATCGATCGGGATTAGACAATTGACTGCCGAGGAATTGACGCTAAGGCCGAAGTGATCACGTCAGGATATTGAATGTCGAGCCGGAAGGATTGATCGGGACAATCGACCGAAGGCTTCGTGACATCGCAAGGCCAGGCCTAGAAGAGCGTGTTGCGCCAAGGATATGGGGGTTGCGAAGGTCAATCACCGATTGGACAACGGATCGCAAGAGAGGATGATGTGCTGAAGAATCAGACGAAGCACCGACCAATGATGTGTCGGGCAACTGAATGTCAATTCGCATTATAATAATTGTTTAGATCGATGTAGAGTTTTTGTTTGTATGTGTGCAGGATTAACTATGATGACAATGAAGACGTAAAGCAAAACAAAGTGCCGAAAGACAAGTGGGATGGATCGTTGGGAGTTTGAGAGTTTGATGGAAGTCCGAAGATTCATTGAGTGTTGTCGAAATCAATTTGAGAATCCAGTAGAGAGCCGGTCAAGGCTTCTAAGTTCGCCGAAGTTCACGGAAGTTCATGGAGCCTACTGCTAAGAAAGATCGAGCTGTTAGCACGAAGCTCGCTGGAACTCGCCAAGATCATCATGTGAAGTCCTAGAGCTTATCGAGTTTGCAGAATGGTTTTCGAGTGGTCGCCATTAAAGATCGCTGGAAGTTCGCTCAAGTTTAAGCCTAAGAAGTCTTGACTTGGTCGACTTTGTAAATCACTTAGAAAATATCTTTAACTTCATAGTTAGCATGTAATTTGATTTAGATTTGTGTGTTAATCCCATAAAACCAAGTAAGGCCAATTTGGGCTTGTTTTGACCGGTTTGCCGTCGAAGCTTTTCGCCCAAACTAGTGGGCTGAGAATGTGTCAAGTGTGGTATTCACTGCCCAAAGGCCGGAGCAAGGCAAGCGGTGGCACCGCTGCCTTCGGGCGGTGGAACTGGCTCGCAGAGTCAACTCCACAACTGATGTAAGCGGTGGTACTCCCGCCAAAGACCTGAAGTCTCCGAAAATTTAAATTTCGAGCCCAAATTTGAATCCTCTGCTCTATAAATACCCCAAGTGTTCCCGCAAGAAAAACAACAAGTACAACACTTTTGAAAGCAAGAAAACTCTGCTCAAATCTCTCTAAAAATCCTCCTTAGTTTTTCTACTTCTATTCCATCGTAAAGAAAGGAGAGAGAGTACTTGTAAGCGCTTCTCCTAAGCTCGCTGCAAAAGGAGAGGAGTTATAAGGGAAGTTCATCCTCACCCGCTGGAAGGAGGAGACAGTGCAGAAAGCCGTTGGCCTCCAGCAAGAGGAATCCGGAGTGACAGTAGGCCTAGGATGACTCCAACCACTATAAAAATCTAGTTTGCATTTATGTTCTTGCTATTTACTTTACTGCAAACCCTTTCCACTTAATTTGATACTCTACTTCTCATCTCTCGCAAACATCTTTAAGTTAGAGCTTTTCTTATATGATTCCACCGAGCACTGACTTTCATAATACTAAATGAAGTTTTCTAACCGCACTGAAAGTTTCACTGGGTTAGTTTAAGTCACCAAAATTTATCATCTTTATTTTGGTTACACTAATTCACCCCTCCTCTTAGTGCCGCTCGATCCCTAACAATATTAAATGATTATAAAGTTGTTTTTGAGAATAATAGTTAATTAATTATTAAAGATGAGTAGAGATCATCACTAGAGGAACATTGCATAATGGTTTGATTATGCTGTAGACACTACTCTACATATCATGAATGTAAGTATGTCCAAGAGGAAACGTAGATAAGGTGAATAGTGTATACCTATGGCATTTGTAGCCTAAGTTATATCCGGCATAAGAAGGAAGGATTCAAAAGTTACTACCATGGTGGATACCTAGATCCATTTGACTATGAGAGTCAAATGAGTACATTACTTAACCATGCCTTCCTTCGTGGAAAGATGATCAACTCTCCATTTATTGAATCGAGAGAGAGCTACAGTTGAAGTTATTGAAACTCATACATAGCGATGTATGTGGGTCCCATGTCAACTTCAAAGCCATCAGAATAGTTATTCCTACTTCATTATTTTCATGATCGACATTCTTTAGGTAATGGATACATATACTTGATGAAGTGCAAGTCAGAAGCCTTCAAAAATTTAGGGAGTATAAAATGAAGTAGAGGTTTAAATTGAAAAGAAAGTATCATGACTCTTCGATCAGATCGAGAGGTGAGTGCTTAGTGCTGAGAGTTCATAGTATAGTTCCCTCAAGAACTATGGGATTCTGTCCTACCTAGACACCCTCTCCTATACACTCTAAACTCAATGGTGTATCCGAGAAGGAGTGAATACACACTGCTTTGTTAGCACATGGTAGTAGTCTATGCCATGAGTTTGATTGACCTGCAGCCTTATTTTGAGGATACATGTAGCCTTAAAGTCTGCAACTTACCTTCTAAATAGAGTTCTAACTAAGTCGAGTAGTATCTACACTATATAAGATATGGAAATAGAAGGTCTGATCTTAAAGGTTGTTAAGATTTCGGACTACAGTAGGATCAAAAGGCACTAAGAGGGGGGGTGAATTAGTGCAGCGGATTAAACTCGTATTCTTAGAAACCAGTATTTCGCAAAAAACACAAGTTCGTAGGAAGATTTCGATTAAGCCGAAAGAGAACTTGAAAGTAATTGCTTGTGAAAAGGAACTAACTATGAACTTGCGAGTGCAAGAAATAGAAATGATTCGAGAAATATAAACACTCACACATTTAAGGACACAATGATGTATAGTGGTTGGTCAAATGACCTACATCCACTCTTGAAGCCCACTTTGCGATGAGGCTCTGCTCTTCCACTAACTTAAGTCCTTTGAAGGAAGGTTCAAACACCCTTGCATACAACCCTTTACAAGATGTTCCCACTTTGTACAAAGACTCTCTCAAGAAGAAGAAGAAAGGTGAACACTTAGCAAAGAAAACAACACTTTTCAAAAACTCTTCAAAAGCTCAAGACTCAAACTTTTTGCTCAAAAGGGTGCCCTTTCAGAATTTGATAAAGGGGGTATTTATAGATCCAAAGTGGATTCAAATTGGACTCCAAATTCCAAGTGAATTTGGAGTTCCCATATTCTGTGGTCATAACACATGATGCCACCGCACTTGTCGATCTTTGGTGGCTTGTCTGGCAGTTACCACCAGCTGTGCGGCGTGTACCTCGCTCGCTCCGTGGATCGATGGCGGTGCCCACCGCCAGCCAGCGATTTCCAATAGCTGCCATCCCATGTCTGGCGGTTAGCTCACAGCCAGGCACGCAGTCCCAGCTTTGTAATGTGTATACCAGGGGCGGTGCTACGGCCTCACGATACTTAAGCTCTGATGTCGGCTCACTGATGCCGGACTCACGATGGCATGCACGTAAGCATGCATGCACGTGCTTCAAGTTCAGTTTGGGCCAAAATTTTGGCCCAAACTCATCTAATCAAGGCCCCAATGCAGGTTTAGATAGGATTAACACTATTCTATACTCTAATTAAGTGCTAACTATGATCTTCTAAAGCTAAATTATACCAACACCATCGAAGGTTATCCTCCAAGAGTTTTACGGCAAGTATCTTCGTGGCCACCTCCCCAACTCGGCTCCCTTGAGCTCTATGGGCGGAGTTCAACGAAGTCTTTAACACCTTCCTAGCCTTCTCTAAGATTTGTCTCATGCAACTTCTCAGAAGCGATCTTTCCATGCGAACTTCCGAAACCTTCGGCAAGTCCCCGATTTGCGTCTTTACGGTTGGCTCGCAAACGACTCGATGATCCTTGGGACTTCCGGTAGACTCTTGAACTTCCTGGCAATCTCGACTCGTAATTTGCTCCCATCATAGCTTAATCCACTGCACATAAACAAACAACACCTACTGACCCCAGATCTAGGTAGCTATTACGACACTGAATTGACATTCATTTTGCCCGGCACGTCATTTAATTCGGTGCTTCGCTTGATCACTTTCGCACGCCGATCCTTCTTATGCGGTCCTGTTGCCCAATCAATGATGACCTCCGTAACCCCGGATATCGCATGGAGCATACGATTAATTCCTCTAATGTCAATCCATTGTCTAATCCTCTCGATCGATAGTAGACCTGCGTAACTCCAAAAGCATTAGGTTAAACAATAAGCCACAATCGCTCAGGTTCTCATCATCAAAATCATACATTCAACGAAATTTCCCCCTTTTTAGATGATGACAGCTAATTGATTTGAATAATAGGAGTTAACTATAACTCCCCGTTTTAACCCAAACTCCCCCTATCAATATGCCATTGATAGAACATTGAATTCTCCCAAGTCAAGCAACTTGTTAAATCATAATGTTAGAGAGATCAATCGAAGACCATCATAAGCAAATATATAAAATACTCAATCATTGATCCCATTGTATGAACTCACTTCAAATCTACACTTACTCCCCCTTATGTCATCCAACAAAAGCGAGAAGTAATATTTCACTAGTTTTTAAAAGTTATGGTTCCAGGTTTTAAATCATACTAGCCAGATTTTGCCATTACCATTCAATCACATTAAGTTTATCATCATATGCAAGATAGCACTTGTTGTGATGATGATAATTCAACACTTGCTTCGTGTGTTAGTTTGTGACTTTGTTTTTCTTTTAAGATCGCAAGGCAGCGGCAATTTTATTTGCCGTCAAGATAGCAAGTTCCTTTGTGGCTAACAAGATATCAAAATGAATATTGACATTATTACTTACCAAATCATCAAAATTTTGAAGAGTCATGAATACGTAGTTAACCTATTTAAGAAAAAAATAAATCATGATACCAATTGTTAATAAGCAAGCAAGCATTCTTTGCAATACGCAAGCTAGCTCTCTTTCAATTTTTGGTAGCCAAAGTTTTTCTTTATGCAAGCTATCAAATTTTTGTTTGCAATAGAGTTAACAATTTTGTAAAATTTACAGCATTCTCAAACACGCAAGCTCACAAGTTTAAAAAAACTTTGTAATTTCTGGCCTTAGCTATAGTTTGCCACTCTCTCTTGTGATATCCAAGCTAGCATACGCTAATTTCCATGTCATTGTCGAGAAAGAAATAGAAGAATTAATACTTTAAAATAACATGTTCTTTTCAACAACATCAAGGCCAAGATTCATGAGGTAATAAATAATAAAACATGCTACTGAAGCATCCCCCTCAAAATCAGTATTTTAAAGGAAAATTCCAAGCATCAAGATCATGATTTTCAAACATATATATTTAAATATCAACTTCCAATTCATGATAAGGAAGAATAAATCAATAATTCGATCAAGTAGATGAATTCTAAAAGACATCTTTAATCAAGTCAAAAATCTTTTTGAAAGATATTTCAAAAGGATATATTGCAATGCAGTAAATACCGATAGGTGATTCATTTAAGTGCCGAAACCACTTTTACGTCATCAATTTTCTAAAGATTCAAAATGATAAATAGATTACCAATTTCATAGATTCATTTGGTGGCAAATAGCAAAGAGGAATAATTTGTTTGATGCATAAGAAATCTCAATAAGATAATATTTCATAGAAATTTCAAGGAATCAAGTAATAATCATATTTCTTGAAAATTCTCAAATGCCAGAGAGGTCGTAAGAAGGTTCGCGATTTGGATTTGAAACAAAATCTCCATTCTATTTTATAAAATGAATCCTCAAAATCATTTACAAGAAAAAAACTTCAATCTCGATTAAGATAGAGAAGAGGCTTTTTCTTTTGAGTAATTCATTTCGGGGTCTAAGCTAATGCCATTTATCTTTTCATACTAAATCAAATATTTCAAAACCAAAAAGACAAACTTATCTATCAAGACAAAAATATAATACATTATAGAATTCCAATTTATCATGATAATGTGTTTTATTACAAGTTTTTATTTCAAATAAGTGCTGCTCATGTTTCAAAAAGATGTGTGTCAAATTTTAAAACCAAACATGAGTTTGTCATCAAGATATGATATCATAAAGTCATTAAACATGATAACAATCATTTAATATTTTCATTATGTCAGTTGATGATTTCATAAGGTATATTCAAATATTTTCATGAAAGCCATCATCTCTTATAAATTCAAAATATAAGTTTTATCATTAAAACCAGTCATGATCAAAGTGCGATTGGAAATCTTTCCATTCAAAATTTTAATAAAGAGCAACATAAATTGATTACATGTGTGTATGTATCAACATTTTCAAAGCAAGACATAAGTTTTGTCATAAAACCATTACTAAGATCAAATACATCACAAATAAAACATCATGAATAAAACATTTTTAACTTTTGTGTTTTATTTTGTAATGGTTGATCTTATATAAGCATGTTAAATTTACGTAAAAACAAAGTCATCAATATGCTTCGCTTCTATCTTTTAATCATGTATTTTGTGTGCAAGCATTATCTTGAAACATGCTATTAAATTTTTATGTCAAACATCATGCATCTTGTTTGAAATCAAAACAATGTAAAATCATCAAGATTCATGAACTTATCATGATCATATACTTTCCCTTTTATGTGTTTCATTTGTTTCATATAGGTATACATCATCTAAAAAATTTCATCATAAAAATGTTTAGGAGCCATTAATCCAAGATAGAGATTTTCAAATTGTAAGCATGATACTATAAAATTATCATTAAACATTTTCAAGAATAACATGTAGTTGATATACAATCATTATTCACAAATCATTTAATCATCATTCGTAATGTTGCATACACCATTAAAAAATTTTACTTTTTCAAAAATACTAAAGGAAAAGCATAGTATAATTTTTAAATATATTTTTAAATTTCCAAAAACACAAGAAAAATATGACAAAAAAAAAAAACTACTAACTAAGTTAAGCATTCATGGAAAGCATCATGTAATTTCAAAATAATTCAAGGAAGTTAAGTTACTTACCTCGTTGTGTGAAGCCCATTAAAGCATAGTTTGCTTCTTCTTTCCTTGATTCTTCTTGATGAGTCTTCTT